>JABFQC010000287.1:0-30543 GCA_022817085.1 Psilanteris sp. ZL-2020
TAACCTTAAAATGTCAGAATTATAACAGTGTCAACTGTACAGTCCAGAACTGTACATTTTTACAGTCCAAGACTGTTGGCGGAACAGTCTAGTCTGTTAATCCAACAGGAAAATTTTCTCAGTGTGTATACCGATGAAAATAAGCCATGAAAAGGTTTGGGTTTAATTGAAAAAATTAAGTTTTTTACATATAGAAAATTACGGATTATCTTAATATATATATGTTAAAAACAGTAAATTCTGACGGATTGTTTATTATAGCGCCAAATTAGTATTATAAACAGTAATTTTGCATTTTTTATTTTTATCAATGTAAATATACATTGTCCAACACGCAGCTTGGTTTTGCTTGTAAAATAATAACAATACACGTGCATAATTAAACGCTCATTTTTGCACGGATACAATCAGTCACTTTCTACGCGTGTTTAATAATTTTGACCGAACTTTCAGTAGTTATTGAATTTTTACGCGAAATTTTGTCTCCGTGTTATGCGCTTGATAAGTCAGCTTACAGTGAAACTGATTATGTTGACACGCGACGAACATAGATCGTTCAATTTCTTAGTACTCACCGTTCGAGATGGTGCCAAAAATCGAAAAAAAGCGCTCTTTTTTATTAACCGGTAGCATGATTCGACACGTCGCAACGATTTAACTTTGACCAAACGTTTAAAAGCGAAAACTTGCTATATGCGCGATCCGCTGCAGGCGTGTTCCAACCACTCGACGATTATCTCCAGGGAGCAATATCGTTTACGAGAAAAATTCAGCGACAAAAGTTAAACAAAGCCCTCGCCTCCAGTTGAAACGAGGCGGATTCTCACATGGCGCACGGGGATGGCGAGGGGTATAAAAATGCCGCTGCGGCGCGTAATAAGGGTGACCGTTCGCGATGACCGCCGTCTCTGTTTCCTGTGTTTGAACGAGCGTCATAATTAATACGTATTCGTCTCTGCGAGCAAAAGGGCGACGAAGCGGAATGAGACAAACATTTTTAACACACGCGCTCGTATTTGACTTATAGGGGCTCGTCGCGAAGGGTTCGCCGTGGACCCGAGAGTCCGCGCTATCGAAATTTTTTCATCGCGTTTCAAATCCTTTGTTACGTTCGCAACTTCGACTTTACTTCGCTTATAAACACGAGACGTATCTTTTCTGTTTATTTGCAACAAAAATGTTCATTCGTCAAGTGACGTATAGCGCGATATGAAGATTAAACAATAAAAACAAAATTGCAAACAGTGACGCGGGATAGATAGGGAATTGACGTCGGTAAGAACAATAAGCAGAAGAATGTAAGTTTACAAATCGTGTGGCGAGTTTTTCGTTTCCCGTAGTGGTATGGGTGACAAGAAAACGAACTGTGCGCGTGAACGCATAATAATTCTGTTAAATGATTAGGATGAATCAGACTGGTGGTTGATTGAGAAGTTAACGAACAAATATATAGTAGTTTAGTTTGCTCGATTTCGTGATTAATTATGAACAATATTAGTAATTTATACATCGAAGCGATATTTGTGGATTAGTCCTTACTTATTCTTTCCAACCGAGATTGAACAAGGTATTTTTTTCACTCAATTTAACTGTCATTTTTATGATTAATGTTCTAATAGGTTTCTGAAATATTTTACATGTGATATGATTTTGACTTGAACCTTTAAATGAAGGAGTCGAAATAAGTATATTTGTAATGCAAATTTAATATAATCTTATAATATTAGAAATATTTATTATAATTAACATTTTATAGTTTAATTAACTAATGAGCGAAATACATGAAGTGTGTTTTGATGTATAAAATATGTAGATATGAAATTTTTATTTTTCTTTTATTCAAAAACAGTTATTATGATAATATATATTGTCATATATATTTTGCATGAAATTAGTAAATTGTCATTTAAATAAAATTTAAACTTACATAATTTTATTGATACGAAAGTATCTGTGTTACCACTGAAAATTAATATGATCACAATTACAATACTATGACATAAACTAACAAACTAAATCTAGTGCGCAACTTATGAAGGATTTAAGCGCTTACCTGACTTGCGATTATAAGGAATATCCGTCTTTAAGGACATTATCTGGATACGCGGCATAGCTGGCAATAGCAAAAACGATCGTTCGCCCCCTTGTGTACGTGAAAAATGATGCACGACCCCAATATCCTGGACCCCCGAGACTTTCGTAGAATGTCTTCGTCCTGCTAGATGTCAGAGACGAGCTTGCATTATTCGAAACGATTAAGCGACCTGACAACTGTATAAAAAATAATCCCAACTCTATAGTCACTTACAAATTTAGATCACTTTCCACTTTTTTACATATTTAAGATGCTAAGTCTGAATCAATAAAATATTACACTCAGCAAAAATATTTATATATGTAAATGTATTTTAATTTTTATTTGTTATTTGTCAAAGAGGAATTTTCTTTCTAATACAATAAAATAAAATATTATGTTTCAGATTCTCCGACAAAATACCACCACCGACTGGAATTCGAAATCAGAATCTATTGTGCGAAGACCATAAAGGTTTTCTTTGTAATCCGCAACTATCAGCAGATATGTAAGTAACTTTATTTTATTTATTTTAGATCATCTTCATAAAATTTATAATTAATTTGTACTATACGATATTATATATATATAATATAATTTATTAATCAATAAATTATGCAGTTATTAACAAGTTAGTTAAAATGAAATAATTATGATTACAGATCAGTTTTGTATAAGTTATATTATAACTTCGTTATTTAGTAACTATAATACTTTTTGTTTTTAATATAATTATGTTTAATTACATAAAAGTTTGAACTAACATTAAGCATGGATATTAAGAGTATAAACAGTAATTAAGTAATTTTATAAATTAAATATGACTATAAAGTTTGAAGAATAATTAAACTTGGTTTAAAACTGTAATGATGCGTGTAAGGTAAAAGTGTTGATGATCCAGTTGGGTGGGCATTTTTGTCAAGTGGTATGACGGGTTGCCGCGCTCACAAGAACACTAGATTATAAAGTGAAAGTGCGTGACCTCTTGGCACGCCTTCGCTGCCCTCTTACCCTTATCCTCGTGCAACTGTCCTTGGGTCGTGATGGATACGCGAAAGTGTCAGCCGCACAGCCCGGGGCACTGTCGTCCAACCCCCTGACCATTATGCTAAGCCATTGTCCACTATCTGCCTAAGATAGCGATGGCTTAAGTTACCCCTCTGAGAAACCATGCGACACCGTTAAAAAATCATTTTTGCTCGTTCGTATGCTCTTTTGCGACTAGTCCTACAACCCTCTTAATGGCTGTACCACGCCAACAACGTTTCTCATATCTTTTATAAATGTTCAGACAAGTTATGATTATGTTCGCTAAATCGAAATATTATGCTACGTGAAGTTTTATTTAAAACATTAAAATAATGATTTGTTTAAAGAAATCGTATATTATAAATTATATGAAAAACTGAGAATTTGATATATTTACATTATCAAATCTAAATTAAAGTCTTAATTTATATCTTAAACTATGTACTTTGATACTTTTAAATTGCTACTAACCATGAACTACTTAGTACAACTTGAATACTTTTAATTAAATATTTTGGTGTAATAATTAAATGCGACAGAAAATAATTTTCCTTTAATAAAAATAATAATAACATACTGATTGCAAATCAAATAAATATCGCTGAGAACAATTATTTTAAAGTAAATTTTAATTGCAAACTATTATTAATTTAAATTACTCAGTATCTTTCATACAATTTTAATATGAAATATATATTTGTACATGTTCAATCCTATCACTAATTGTTAAAATACATAAATGCATTTAAACGAATCTTATCTTAAGCAAGACGATCAATCTTAAGCAACATATTAATACCAGCTAACCAAAAATATATATTGATTGCAGCTTCCCTTAATTAATTTATCAACCTTTAATTAATACATTATAACAGTTGCCACGCGAAGTATCATTACGTATAGATCCCCTTTAATTTCGTGAATCGCTATCTCGAGGAATTTTGTGTCCACGGTAGAAAGAGACGCACTGTTAACATTCGAAGGGGGACTGAATTCAGTAACACAATAGTTCACTTTGCCCGATTGTATGTGCCTTTTTATTTGTATGAATTTTCAATTTTTTTTTCCTCCAAGCCCCCTTGTGATTCGCCACTATTATTTGAGCGTTAGGCAAATACAACACGCTAGTCCACTGGCTTTTTGTCGTCGCAGCCTGCAGGAAAATTCAAATCAGGCCGCGCGGCATATTGCGTTGAATTGAGATTAATGTCGCGCGACTAATTATCGATAAGTTATCTTTGTCACTTTCATGATTCGCTTGATGAGCAAAAATCGTCTTTACTTTTTTGTTTTTTACTTCTTTTTCGACGCGCTTCTTTTTTCCCTTTACGATTTTGCGATTTCTGAGAATTCAGCCGTGCGCCGCGGAGCTTGGAAAGCGCTCAGCAACAAGATCAACAAAATCGTAACCGAATTCGTACTTGTCTCCGGATTTCCGGTGAATCTCGAGCCCGGAACACGCCAACCAGCGAACAGTAAGTCAACAAAAAGCGGAAGCGAGCGCTGCGCAGGCAAGAAATTTCTAATTTGCGGTATAATTAAGGGGGACATGACAAAAAGCTTAGTCCGTATTCTACAAGGGTGACGGTACTAGGAAATCGCGAATTTCTTCTGTTCAGCGAACCGCATTTCGGTTCGATCTTAGGCAAACTTTGTTTTTATATTCGTTAAAAATGTTGAATTTCTTCATTGTTGAACTTGACGGGACGACCGAAGCCGCGCGCTTATTGTTTCATTTTTTAAACCCCTGTTTCTACTCTTTACATTCATACTGCGTTTTGTTTTTATATTATAGATTAATTAAAGATGAGAATGTCGTAGCAAGAGTGAACCGCGTTTTTCACTCATTATCGACTTGCGAACTATGTATAATATATTATTGAATATATTTAGAATTATACTATTTTCAGTAATAATTAATAATTAAGAATTAGTGTGAAAAACAATTTAGTTTGGTGTTTAAAGTGACGCAACTAACTATTATTTTGTTATAATTAACATTTGTTATAGGTTTGTTGCTGTGACTGAAGAAGAATGGAAAAAATTAACGCAATTTTATACAGCAGATTTCGAAATCACTATTAAGAAATGCGAGGACAATTTTCTCACTACTCCAGGTGAGTTTATGTTTGTTTCGGAACATTTTATTAATATTATTCTGATGATGCATTTTGTGGGGTATTGTTTAGCAATAAACCGAATATTCATAGTTTGTTTATATATATTAAATATGATACACTCAATTAAAGATCAAAATTTTACACTTGATTATGTAACAAATTTTGCACGTTTGATATAATTTCAGTAAATTTTTAAACATTCTAATATTTATAATAATTATTACACGTGTTGTGAATAATTTCCTAAAGTATAGTAAAAATAAATAAATGTAAATGAAATTTTTTAAAACATAGTCTTATATATCTAAATATCTTACATTTATTATACTGTATGAAATTTTATAATTTTAAAAATTTTACAATCATATTATTCGAATAATTTTTTAAGTATTATTAATTTATTACTTTCCTTGAAGCGATGTTGAGATAGTAAAAACTAGTTCAGTGTACTTATGTAAGGAAACAAATATATTTTCATAATTAATTTAACCTTATTAATAATTATAATTGAAATGTAAATGAAGTAATTAATTTATTGATATAATTGAAAAGCCAGTATATTTTAATAAATAAACTTTCTTAGAGAGAAATCTTTACTTTGTTAAAATACATAACATGAATTGATGATTGAGCAATAACTGAATATTATGTATCACATAACTTTATTATGAATTCAATTTTTTTACTTGAGATTTTCTGAGTGTAGTAATGAAAGGTGATTGGATTGTTCAAAAATACTGATACGTATAATACCATTATGTCAATAACGTGAAAATAAAAGATGTAAATTAATTTCGATATTCATTATATAAAGATAACTTATTAAAATTGTTCGTTTTTTGACTGAAATAATTCGACATCAATAGCATATTTAAGAGCAACGCATAACGAACCAATGCGCTGTTATGTCATGCTTTTTACTCGTATTTTTTTTCAGAGTCTTACTAATAACGCTGAAGCTTCTGATTTTAACGCTTCATAAACGTCAGTATCAAATTACCAAAGTATCCATTCGCTACTTAGTTGGTAGTGTAATTAAAGATATTTCTTTTATTTGCGGACATCGTTCCTCGGCATCGATAATTAATTTTCACCCATTCAAGCATCATTATGTAAATGATCGTTTCAATCCCCTTCTAATCATTACAGAACTCCCCCGATACAAATACGAATGTGAAGTGAAACGTGACTGTGTCTCATCTAAAAATACACCCACACTATCGCAGGGTCTTAAATATTACACGTGTACTGCAAACGTTGTCCTTTATTTGGTGCCTTTCATCTCTTTCTCATAAACCCATCTTCTTGACTTCGTAACGAGTAATGCCAAAAGACATTAGCTCCTGATTTACATAAATCCCAGCCGCCGGCTGCTCAGTTGCCCTAAAGTGTCTCATTATAATTAAGAAGTATCTTGAAAATTAACTGACAGAAAAACGCGCCATACCTTCATCATTGCCACAGGGGGGAGAAGAATATCTTTATGTCGGCAGACGAAAAGGAAGTTAACTGCTTGGCTACTTTTCTTCTTTCCTCTCTATATTTTTCTCTCTCTCTCTCTCTATTTTTTGCGACATCTCGCTTTAAGACAATGCCTCCATTCATCCGCGGTTGTTGAGGTCGAACTTGTTCAATGATATGGTTTCTTGGATTATCCGAAAGCAGATTTCTTGTTAGAAAAAGTTTTTCTTAAAAACAATAAAAATAAAAATCAGCACTGAATGTTACCTTGGGACATTTAAAATTGAATGGGTGTACTTTTCAAAGTTAGTTATCTTTGATGGTTCAAGTCCAAGGGTTTTCTCCTAGGAAGAATAAATAAATATTTAGTATTGCGATCCGCAGTTTCAAATTATTTCTCGCATTTAAATTTTATTACACGAGCACATATAGTCGTGTCCTATATGAGAGGAGAAAAGCTCTTAAAGTATTTTTTGTAGATTTTCATTGTTTCAGTGACCATTAATAATTTTCAGTTTATTTCTAAATAGCGATTCTAATTACTGTAAAACGAAAAGAAAATGTACTAATTATAGACACAATTTCGTAAAATGATTGAATCCATAACATAAACGATTCCTATTTAGAATCGTAATGAGAAGGCAATTTGTCCTCCGTATTTCAGGCAGATTGAGCGGCAAAATGACATTCGATTGGTTGGTTAACTAAGCAGTAAAACGGCGTTCTTCTCGTTTTCTTGCGCGAATACGAGAAAGAGAGTAAGAAAGGGTCGGTATATCGTGTACGAACTATCTCTAAACATCCCATTGTCTTGTCCGTCTCTTGGTGCGCGACTTTTTTGCGACATTTGTCAAGGAAACGTTCGACCATCGCGCTACCAGCGACGCGAGCCAATTTGAATTGCAAAGGCGTACCCACCTAATCGAATCCCACGTCGTAGTATCTCTCGCCAAACCCTTGCATCCTACTATGGCCAGTTTGGATGGAGACGTCGCTTAGGGTTAAACAGGCAGATTAAATGCTTTGACTCGTGCCACGCGATATATCGATTCCGATTTGTATTATGTTATCTTTCAGTCTCGTCCAATTTTGATTTCTCTTAGAAATTCATTAATTCTATTATATAAGACAAATGCAAGCAGAATTGTGTCTTTTTTAATTTTGATTGTTTAATTACTTACAGAATAAATATTATAATATTGATTGGAAAGGCTGCATCAATTCAAATCGATTGTTTTAATATTCCAATTATTTTAATGGAAACGACTTTAAAGACGTAAATAAATTCTCGATGCGCGTTGGAATAAATAATTAGGATTAATTTTTATGCGCCAGGCGATGTTTCTGTACAAGCATGAAATCGTACGTGATGATCCTGTAGGGAAAATTAGCGGACAGAGATGTATAGAACGGGAGACGATGGTACCAGAGCAAACAGACAATTTAGCTTATTTTAAGGGCAACGCGGTCTTCTGTAGCAGCTACTCGAGGGTATGTGGCAAAAAACTGAGGGGGTTGCCTTCGGTGACTGATACGGCACTGACTAACGAGCACCCGGCATAGTTCGTTCCATTCTTAAAGCTCAGAGGGTGGTCCTCGCTTGAGCCATGATGCGCATTAAGCAATGCTAGTCCGAGCTCTCGTATCAATCACCTACCGACCCAGGGTCGTCACTACCGGCGTTTCGGCGCTTGACACAACCGGAGGTGATACGATTGAATATCATTTCTCTCACTCTTCTTGCGAAACTTTCGTATAAGTATCCAATTCAAGGAAGATTAATTCTTATCACTTTCCACACTGACAGTTTAACGGTACTTATTGATTTCCAGAAAGAATGATGGCAAGATGACTTGGTTGTTTCGTCGCTATCTATTGAATTCGCGTTACAATTGTGGAATTGATTTACTATAACAAAATATATTACATTCATCAGAAGTATAGTGAATAATGTGAAACGAGAATTTGTAAACTGTTTAAATCGGATTACACCTTCTGGGATGATATTTAAGGCAAATGGCCTTGTAATCATTTACCACGATCAACTCGAAACTAACATGATGATATGGAAGAAGCGCTTCTTCAATTACTAACTACTCTTAATTGTAGTCAAATATCTATATATCTTGATAATTCTCCTTGTGTTTCAACAGCACTTAGTCAAATACTGATTGCGTGGTCGTCTTTGTCTGGACAAAGACTTGGGCAAGTGTGAAGTTTAATTTACAGCGTCCAAGGCATCCTCCTACTTTACCCCGTGGCTAGCGTGCACTCGAGTTTAGCGAACTTCAATTTGGTTAGCGGCGCTCGTAAATATCGTTTAACGCCTCGACCTCGGTTTCTGTCATCCACAAATCACAAGCTCGCCACGTTACCTATAGGTGTATTGCAAAACATCCTCTCGCCAATGTCTGAAATTAATATTCGGATCTCGCTTAGATTTAGAACACAAATTTGCAGATTAGTTTCCGCCGTAGAATGTGGTCGCGGCGGATAACTTGGCTGCCCAACTAGATCGCGGGCCATTGGTCGCTTCGATTTAGTTTCTAAATGGGGGTTACAATGTGAGCATTACAAGGGGTGACCAGGGTGGATATAGCGTATTTGTTAGTCCAGCAGCAAGTGTGCTGGACACGTCTTTAATATATGCATCTGGCTAATGGACGCAGTCTCCGAGTTCGGCTAATGGTGATTTACCGCGATACGTGGTTATCTGCTGAGCTAAGAAATTCAAAGATACACGTTGTTCTCATTTAAATGTATTGTTATCTTTCATGCTATGTAGATTTGGAAAACGAAATTTACGACAGAGCCGACAGAATGTTGGAAATATATATCATTTTCTTTTATTATCAGTTTATAGTAATTTATTCAATTACATGTCACATAATATCTCCACAAATATTAAACGTGCTAAATATTACAGCATATTTTTTAAATATAGTCATTGTAACTAATAAATGGATATTTTTTCTAATGAAACAACTGCTTAATTAAACAAATAGTATAAAAATTGATTAACATTGAAGTCAACGAATTGTCAGCATTTACATAATCGTTTACAAACTTAAATATGGATGCAATTGAATATATATTATGTAAAATAATAATTCAAAACTACAATAATAATTTTCTAAACTGACAATTAAAAGCTGACTAAATTAATAAGATCAGAAAATTACGTTGAAGTATAATTTTGTGACGCGATCTTCCGATTATTTGAACCCATGACAAGTAAAAATGTGTTTTATTGGTTGGGTAAATATAAAATATATTTGGAGCGGTTAAAATAATCGTTGCGGAAGTCAGTAAACTTTATAGAACAATTTCGCAGCATCAAATTAGCACATCCTCCTACTCCAACTCACGAGAGCTCCTCTTACTCCCCGATCTCTTATCCTGTACAAGATCCCTACTCGTTTGCGAACACCACGGGGGGTGGTTTTCCTCCAGGATTAAATGGAGCGCCTAGATGACCGATGCTTGCCCGCTTCATGGCAATGGGGAATGACGTTGGGAGAGAATCAGACGCGGAAAACAAGATAAAACAAGGATAAAGCTTGCTTAGGCGAATCCTGCTTACGGTGTTAGTTGGGGTTCCAAAAGAGCTTTGGACAGCTCCGAAAATGTCTAATCATCGAATCGTCTCGCTCGACTTACCCGAGTAGCATTTCTCTTTCGTCTCGTCTTAGTTTACCAAACCGTATAGTTTTTTATTTCTATTGTCGACAAACGAAATATGTCTTCATTTTTGAATCATAGGTAGAAGCGATTAACGTTGTCGTACTTAGTGATTTAATATATATTTAGACGCCCGTAAGAGGATTAAGTTCCGACTTTGTTGTGGTGTTTTGCTCGAAGACGTTCGTTAGCGAAATCATTATCTCCGTAGTCAAAAGCGCCGCAACTGTGTGGTGATCGTCTTGCAAAAATGCAACGTCTTCCTTTTTTCCGCGTTGTGATTTTCATAATGTGTACAGTGCAATGTAAGCCGGAGACACAATTGTTGAATTCTTAAAAATTTAAACGCCAAGATATTTGTGACTAAAATCAATTTATACTACCAAAAACGACTTATAAAATATTACTTGTAATAACTATTACTTATGGAAATTTAAAGTTACATATCTTTTATAATACATTTTTAAAATAACATTACTTACGTTTAATTTAAAATATAAAATTTGATTATATTAATTTAAGTTCAACAAAGTATTATGGCTTTTTTAATTATAATTGATTCATATATCTTATCTATTAAATATGAGCTTATCATTAATCTTAAATCAATATTAAAGATTATATTATATATAGCTTAACTTAATATTAAACAATAATTCTGTATAGATTATTATTTTTTTGGAGATCGTTAAATAATAAATAAACTGACTTCATTCGTGCCAGTTGGTTCCATGATTGGATACTTTTACGTTATTTATATCATCAACGTTTTCGCTATCACATAGTACTTGGAATGTAATTTTACAATGTATTTTTCATTGCATGTATCCTAGAAATCATAACGAAGTTAAACGACTTTTTGTAATCGTTGGACTTGTAACTGTTGACCTTTTCGTAATCGAAAGTAGTCAATTCGAACGATTAATGGCAGAGGGTGCTTTACACCCCATCAAGGTCGCATCAAACATTTGGAGACAATTCAGTGTCCGACTGACCGTGACGAGATCATTTTTTGCTTTGACACATTCTCTTCGTCTGCTTCGCTCTCATTTGTGATCATTCTCATCTATTTCTACTTCTTATTTTACGTTTTTTCGGAATCCATTCTTCTCCTACCGCGCCCGTCTTTTAGTCCATTCGTCCTCTTCTTTTTCCTCTTCCATACAAAACTAATTCTCCAGGAGCACATTTCAAGTCACTCTTGATGCGGCTGTCGCGTCGACTCTTCTTTTGATTTATCGCCCTTAATTAGGTCTAGGATTCTATGAAAATTGCTAATGGTTCGTCGGCGGTTGTCTCATTAATTCGCCTACTCAGGTGGCCAAGTACTTTTACACATGCAACTTATACAGCGTAATTGATAGATATACGTATATGTATATATATATAAATATGATGTATTATGTCATTGCCAGTCATTAACATTAAATTCGATGATAATTAATAAAACAGTACACTCCATTCCAAATAAGTGAACGTTGTAACATACCGTGAGTTACGTAAAATTGTCTCCAAGATATCTTGAATAGCGCAGTGAGTTTATTGGTGAATGATACACAATAGGGCGTCAGAGTGCGTCTGAGTGTATTTCCCTAAAGTGCCATTCAAGGGCAGTCAAACCATAAAATGATGCTGCTATTTTGCTCGGTAAAACTTTGCCACCGCGAACGCAAACTTTGTTCTAACCGAGGGTTATGTCTCCTTTGGTGTTCCTCAGTTCGTTTGATTTTCCTGCATTAATTTGATCGATTTTATTTATTCTTAAACACGGAACATTAATACTCCAGTAATTACATGGGTTTAGTTTATTTGTCATTACAAAGGTTTAATATTATTTAATTTGTACCATTATCGGTCTTTCTTTTCTTGGTTATGAAGAAGATTAAATAGGAATTTTCTCACGTATTTAATGGCAATTCAGACGAAGAACTATTGTATCATTATTTCTTAATGACACCCACGGGTCTGTAAAATATTCTTAAGAAGGTAGAGTCGTTATTTTATCCGAATTATGCTAGAAAGAATTCTAAAAATGTATATTGGATGATGTTTAAATAAATTTAAACATAAAATTTCATTATGCAATAAATTGTGTTGTTTAAAGTTTACTTTCGTTTATTTTATACCGTAAAAAAAATTAAATTGTTACTAAAATTTATTGTAATTAATTTTGTTAATTAAGTCGCTGTCATTATTTATTCGAGGGATCGCATTGTTATCACTGCTTTCATGCCACGAAACATACCAGTTCATACGATTCTTATTATTTTCATAATTTATTACAACTTTCATTATATATATTTACAACTTACACAGATTATTAAAATCAAGATTAATGTACTGATCAATATGAAAATTAATGTGCATCTACATCTCATTAACTTTGATTCAAGCGTTTAATGCGTCGTTCTGAGAATGGACAAGATTATTGAACATCCCTATCGAGATTCTATCACACAACCGTTAGTAATTAGTAGACGCGGTGGTGGACATTTGAATTCATTCAGGGTCATAGCAGGAGAGTTAACCGCCTCGTTGTAGCTCTCGAAACCCTTGGAAAACTGTCTGAACATGACGTAACACTACTGAAAGCCAGTACGAAAGCCCAACCGAAGTTGTTTTTGCGCTGTCCAGCCAGCAACAATGGCCGTTTCTTGTTGAAACTCGCCCCGTATTCGCCGTATATTATTAATTACTGTATTAATCAACGGCCAACTCGAGCCATCTATTATGCATGGATAAGGGCGACTTTCTGACTGGATTCTGGGAAAAGCGTGACTTTGACGAGGCATTCTTAGTAATGCTTCAAGACCATAATGCGAGATTCCTAAATAAATTTCAAATCAAACGCCTAGAATCGCTAATTATTAAACAATGCATTATTAATTCTGTTTTAGATATTTGCAGTGCATGTATAAGTAAAAAAATGGAAAAGGAAAGGTTGGAAAGTTTGAAGTATGACCGAGCTTCTATATACATACGGTGTTTAGATGATAATGAAGATAAATCGGAAAATGATGAGGTGTGTTGTTACTTTTTATGATTATTGTTATTATTAATTCCATGTATATAACGTTACGATTTAATTTGAATTTGTATTACTGAAAGTGTTATCAAATTGTGATAATGGATACATAAAGTAAAAATATAATTTAGAACTAATAATATTATATTATGTATAAAAAGTTTAATTGTAATATTAGATGTATGAATTGCATTTGTTGTCATTTACTTTAATTCTATTTCTATTATAGAAAACCGTTGTTTTGGTCTACGTTCTGTCGTTAATTAATTTATTTTATAATTATTATAACATATTGTTATTTGCTTGCAGAAAAAGTTGAAAGTTAATTCCAGCAGACCATCTCGATCAAGGAGAAAAGTAAAAGACTGCCATGAATTGAAGGTGTCTTCGTCTATGACTTTAAAAGAAGTAAAGGTTATGGTAAGTATTATTATTAATATACGCCATATTATTTGGTATTGTTTGATAGATGTTGTTCTTATTTCGTATTTATATTACTTAGTTTTACTTTAACTAAATTATACTGATCAAAAGAAGAAATAAAGAAAGAACAAAATTACACAATTCGATAAGTTGTAAAATTTTAATTTTATAATTTTAAATTTATATCTCTTTTTATGCTTCAACTATCTAATGCAGTTATATATAATTCAGTATACAATTCAGATTTTAGTTTGGTAAATTTTATTCAATTATAAATTCAAAATGTAATTCATAAAAGAACGATTTAATTTATAACATTTATTTTATTATAACTTTTACTTTACTAATTATCGGTTTAGCATCAAATGAAAAATATGCTTGTTCAAATCAAATGAATGCATTCTATCTTTAAAAATATAATTTCGCACGAAAGTAGTAAAATGTAGTTATAGCTAGTTAGCATATGCAGGCTCGGGAGTGTGCTTAAACTATTAAGCGTATTTATATTGCCAGGCCGGGATCATCTTATGGACCACTGGCAAAAACTCAAAAGAGCATAAACCTCGCACTAATAACAGGTCTCCATTCCATTTCACTTCGCTCCGCGTTGCACTCAGAGTCGATTTGAATCTTCCTTTCTCATTCTAACACCAGTAAAAAGATTCTGGTAAAAATTACTAAATTTTATATGATCCAAAGGAAGACGCACAGTGAGACTTTTAGTTACTTGATGCTTATTTGAATACACCATTTTTGATATGTTCCTATTGTTTCATGAACTTTTTTATGACAAGTATTAAAATATTTGTATATCTTATCAATTTCTGAAACTTAATTAATTTTTTCCCATTTATTTACAAAAGAATAAGATAATAATTATTACTTGTAATACAATATAAATTTTTATAAATAAATTATTATAATATAGAATACAACATAAAAAAATTTAATATTAATATACATATGACTTAATATTTTTTGAAATAATTTAAAAAGTTTACATAAAGAAGTTAATATGATTATTTATTTATTTTATATTAATATGTTTTATTTAATTTATATATTACAAACCTCTATTTTAATTTTTTAATACAAAATTATATAATTTTGAAATAATAGTATTTAATACATAATTATAATTTATAAATATCTTATAATTGTGAATCTGAGTTTTGCTTTCATTATATTTTTCATTTTATCCCCTTTCAACTATATTTTCCTATTACTCTTTTCTTTTTCTTATTCGTTGCTCTTTTACTCTCAATTTCTCTTGACGAAGAAAAGACAAAGCATTCGATGCGAGGAACGGCTTAATTTGTTCGAACCACGTTGCTTCTTTCGTTAAAAGGATATTGAGTGAACGAACGGACGGGCAACACTTGAGCGATTTCTCGTCGACAAAAGGATAACGGGAACTAATTGACGTCAAACCGATGATTACCGATTCACCACGTAGACAACAGTCAACTTCCTGGAATAAGTTGACCGATTATTTCATAGCGTCATTCATATCGGGATTCCATTACTCGGTATGATTTTTCGCAACATTGTCGCGCTTTCCAATCAGCTAGTTCCTCTCGTTCTTCTTTTTGAATGAATTTATTTGTTTTACGATATTAGTTTGGTATCGGACTTTAATTGAGTAATTTTGCAATTTTCTTATTTCGGCTTGACCTATAGTTTCGTAGATAAACAAACGGTGGTTTAATACTGCACTATAGAATTAAGTTTTGAATTTATAACATTTCATTTTTTGTCAGTCTTTTATGTCACTGTTTATAATTCTATTTGATATGAATTTTGATAATATCATTTCGAATTGTCTTACTCAATAAGAATGGCCCATAATTGTACTCTTCTTTAACTTTATTCATTAAACGACTAAGAAAATATCAATTCTATATGTACTATGTATTATACGTAATTTTAATGTTTTTAGTGTTAATTTACAATATTTTAGTTTGTTTAACAGTACTGTATTTTAACACTTAAAATAAATAAACAAATTTGTTTAACAAAAAATGCTATTATTCTAAAACTATAAATCTAAAACTTAATAAAAGAATATGTATATATTTACACAATTTTAATATCATACACAAATTGATTAGTACCTCCATTTTCTGGTATATTGTAACTGATAATAAGGAGAGCATTTAATTCTGTATTAAAATAATTATTTATTTATATTTTATGGACACATGTCCAGTTTATACAAATAGTTTCATTTATATAGATTAATATTATAGCATATAACTTTCCATTCAATATCAACAATCGTTTGTTACTATTTAAAAATTTCCTAAATTCTAGTTATTGGATTAATGGCAATATAATTTGATTTATAGAATTTAGTTAAAAAAAAATTTTCTTCTTCTAGATTTTGTACTAAGTTCTTTAAAATTCAATAATTTTATTAAATCAGGACAGTAAATTACATTATTACTTTATTTATATATATATTTATAATAATTTATTTATTATACTCCTTCTAGACTATTATGTTTCGGAATTTGTAATATTCCGAAGTTTCGTTTGTAATCATGATAATAGTATGGATCTTTTAGTTTTTCAATAAATTATAAACATTTTATTTATAAAACTTATAGACTATATTTTTTCACAATTTATAATTTAATGTAGTGAACGGATATCAGAAAATGTATGTTAATAAAAATGATAATAAATAAGATAACTTAGTATGGCACACTACTGAATGGTCATAATTAACATGTGCCGTTGAGTTTCATAACAAAAAAGTTAGTAATTTATCACAATTGAACATTTTTTTAAACAACATATTAATATAAACGAAATTAGAAGCGTTAAATTTTATTTTTAATGGCTACGGTTGTTTTTGTACATAAAAACTGGGAGTGTAAAGAGTCTTGTTAAGTCATATAAATAATATTCTGTTATTTATGTGCAGATGTAATAATACGTCCAGTTGGTAACGCATTTCCATTAAAAATATATACTTGTCTTAAGATCCAAAGCTATCGTTTAACTAGGATTTGAAGGCATCTGGAGTTTGATACATACATTTGCCATAAAATAGATAATAATTAGAAACTATAAAAATATTTATACTAAAATAACGATCATTACAATAATTTCTCTAAAAATATTTTCTTAAGGAAACGTATATTTTTGTTAGAGTATAATTTTATTAATGAGATAAATGACTGGTATGTAGAAAGATAAAAGGTAAGCGAAATGAACGAGAGAACGTAACCTCAAATCTCGTGTGGTACTAACAAAGTCATAAAGACAAATGTGCTTTGAAAGATGAAATTCAATTTTGTAAAAGGGGCCCCAGACCGACGGAGAAAATAAAGAAGGTCTAACGAAAAAAATATAGGTAGACAAGGATAGAACAATACTAATAAAGACCAAAATAAAAATAGGGCCTAACTGGAGTACATTCGGTGTATATCTATATATGCACCCTTACGTTTCTCCTTTCGCTCTTTCTTCTCTAGTTTCGCATTCGTTGCTTCCTTTATTCCTCTTTCACTCGAATTACTCGCCTTTCTCAACGTTCTCCGCTCGTAAAATGAAACCAAATGCATTTTACACCAACACAAAAGTAACTTGCGTTCGAACAACAACGACGACGCAGTTCTGCAAATTAAGCAATTACCAGACGTATGCTCACTGCTCGTGAGAAGTATATACTTACTAACTAGTATTATTCAGGCTTTTTCGAAGATTTCCTCCTTTTTTTTGTTTTTACCCTTTACGGGAACACCGTCTTTACAAGTTTTTTGCGCGTGTTTATAGTTTTGCGCGCATTTTTTGAGTATGCATTACGTGCAATCTTTTCGATTACTGTGGTCATTACAAAAGACGTAAACTTAGTGGCTGCGTAAAAAAATTTCATTGTGCATTTTGTTTACTTGAAGATTAAAACGAGGTGAATAGGAAAAAAAGAACGTAGAATTTATTAAACAATTGTCCCTACGAGTTAGAGCAAAATTTTATTCCAATTTATGTGTGAAAATATATATATATACATATTTTTTATTAGAAAGTTTTAGATTCGGTATTAAGTTTTTTCTTGATTTTTAATATAAGGTGTATGAAATTGGAATTGTATGAATATATATATATATATATATTATATGTATATATAAACATCATCTTTTGCAGGCAATGCAATACTGTGGAGCAGCGCCATTTGATCAGCATCTGATACACGATGAAAATGAATTAACAGACGATGAGAAAACTCTAGAGTCTTACAAAATTTATCCAGAGGCTACTTTAATTTTAAAGGTTTGTATGAAATCTATCTCAACTTCAAACACTATTTCGACTTGGTCGCATGAAAGTGGACATTGTTTCTCTAAGCAAAGTGCTTGAATCAAGAAAAATTTGAGTGCATTTTTCAACCAGAATATCCGAAGACAATGAGTTACTTTAATAATAATCTAATGACAGCGTAATAATAGGTTTGCAACAAAATTACTTATTCAAAACGACTAAATGAACAAGACAATAAAGATGGATTAACTACAGCTTAGTAAAAAGTCGTAAAGCTCCTTGATGCAACAACAACGTGAAGAAAACTCGTAAACGTTCAATATATAATACACAAATACGAACGCGTCGAAATATTGTCCGACATTCTAAAGGATATTGCGTTCCGGAATTCGGAATCAGTCTCTAGATCGGATTCCTGGATGGTGAGCAAAAAATATGTACATTTGCGATTTTAATGATTTCTTTCGATGTAAACCACCAAAGAACCGAGTACATTAATTCAATTTAGAAGCATCACCCGATTATGGCTCAACATTGTTGGATCATGATCGAACGACATTCCAATGCAGAAGCGGACGTCCGACTTCGAACTTGTCTGATTCATTTTATTCTTTTCGATCGAGCGGCCGAATATTTCGACATCACCGTTCATATTGCACATCAAACGTCTAAACTGGTATATTAAAAGTAACGAGCAAAATGAAGATACGAAATCACAAGCAAGCATTTTTATACTTTTTATAAAATGTTATTCAATAAACAATCAGTTTTAAATTATAACATGTATTAATTAATGTTGAAATTTATTCGAGTTGAATTAAAATTGTATTGTCAAATTATATATTCGCTGGTACAGAACAACAAATTTATATCTCATTCTATAGTTATTACAATCAAGAAGAATCATTTTTCGTGCAAATTTAGTTTATAATTACATGACGCAACGGTGATGGCCATTGTTCTTATTACGTGAATGGTACTGTGCCGAGACGCAACTCAACCCCCTGAAACCAATGATAAACAGTTGCAATTTAGATTGAAGATCTCGTCTGGCTAGCACCTTTTCTCCCCGGTCTAAGACAATGGATAAGTAACACTCAACAAAATGGCTAAGATAACGCAAAGGACCGGTTGAGAATTCACGTAAGACTAGGTGGAATGTTGTGGGGATTAGAAGACTTAATTGTACTATGTAGTGAGAGAACGTTAGTTATTATCTCCGCGATGCGTCTTCTTCACGCGCGTCGGCTTTTGAATTTTAATGGTTTAATAAATATATTTCGTGATTATTAACGCTTATGTAAGATGGTCCACGCGAATCAACGCACAACTGTAACGTAATCAACGGCATTTTAAAATCAAGTTTCGTTTGATTCGCAAACAAACATTTGGAAAACGTAACGAGCCGACACCACAACCGAAGAATGTAGCCACGATTTTCTTAAGGTCATTGAAACAATGTTAAGTAGGCAAAGAATTAGCGTATAAAAATGATTTATCTTTCACAACTCCTGGCGCATTCCGTGGAATTCTTCGAGGACTGAATTGGAAAGCAACGATCAGGAGTCGGGTTTCATAGTTTCTGTTTACACTTTCATAACATCCAATTACCGTACAATCGGCGAACAATGGCAACACCGAGCGCGAATTTCAACGATTATGACACGATATATTGACATCGCGTTATGCAGTTATGAATCGAGGCGTTATCGTTCGCGCGACTTTCACAAAATTTACGAGTGCAGAAAAGGCGACCGTTAAAAAATCCCGTTACCACATCGAAGTTCGGTTACGAGAAATGATTGTTCGCGGAAACTGGGAATTGCGCGCACTCTTAATGACATTCGCGAAATTGTTTTCCATTATTCATGTCACTCGAAGCTAACGCCTAATGAATGCAATACAAATTTGTTGCGCGGTGTTCTCTTTCAGTTCGGTCAGTCATGAATTAGACGGCAGATATTTGGTCAGCTCGAAAATCGTAGCGCAGTTTGATTTGACGTCGCGTTTTTTTCTGTTTTAATCTTCTTTTTCGCATATTTTTTCTCATTCCTGGTCTCTTTTTCCTCCTATTTTCTCTCAGTCGCGGTCTTCATGGCCGATCGACCGGAGTCTTTAGAGTCGGTCGGTCTCGTCTCCAACGGTCGGCAGCCGCGTTTGATGTTGTGTGACGAATGTCCGCGTTGGACGCGCTTCTTTCGTCCCTTTCTTTGCCCCTTCCGTTTCGCCGTTGCCGTTCGTCTCGCTTGCTCTCATTGACAATCGCGAGCTTCTCATCAACATTACGAGTCCCATATTACTGGCCGTCGCGTATATATATGTAGACGCGCGATTGCTATACAAAATTGGAAGCCTTCATGCGCTACGCTTATTTGTCGCCGATATCGCACAAAATAAGCTCGGACAAGTAGCAACAAGTATCGATGACCGTACGCCATTAGTCGGCCTGTGAAATCGGCCAATAATTTCTAAGACGTTGTATTTATGGCGTTTGCAGCTTAAAGAAGAAACATCGGTTTTTTAATGTCATTAACAAGCTTTTTATTTAACGCGAATTAGTCAGTTTTATATTTTTCAAACCTGGTATTTCATCATATAATTGCATAAAGTTTTGACACATAAACCGGGTTTCGTTTACACCCTCAGCGATAAGGTGACAAAATCACTACTTGCTCCGTAAGTTTAAGTTATTGCGCCAAAAGTGTTAAATCTTTTAATGACAATTTGTTTCATTACGTGCAATTTTTCAATTCAATTTTGTTCCAAACTAAATTACGCGTGTCATAATGTCGGATTAAGAGTATCAATTCTAATTAATCAATGCACTTATGTATCAACGAATTCGCGTATTATCGCACTCCATCTAACGCTACATTGTTATTAAACATATTAAATCGTTGGCTTTATGGATAAAAACTCGCGGCAGTCATTAATGAAATGTTACCGCGAGACACATTTTCAGCGATAAAAATGCAATTATACTTCTTGCAGCGCCCCGAAGAGTATCAAAAATTTTTCGTATTAAATTTCACGCGATAATTTTCTTTCTGAAACGCAAAATACTTCATTTAACGCGATCGGCTTTCTTTTCTCCTCTCCGCTATTTTATTTACTACGTTCATGAAACGTTCACGTAATTGACACATTAGGTGTAAGAACCCACGGACAAAAAGTTTCAATTGCGTTACGCCTTTTGCGTACACAGATGATTTACGGCTGCGCGCGATCATAAAACAATTAGGGGAGATAAAATGAAAATTCAGAATCAACCGTCGGAAAAGTAAAAGCGCCGACGATGTTTCGGCCAGTTGTCCCAATTTTACGAGTTACGTAAATCTCGGTTCATAGGCGATAAATAAACAATACGACTCGCATGCGCGTTCGGAATGTGGCGAAATGGCTTCGATGGCACAAACGGCTCCCGCGCGTCTTTCTGCGTTCTGACGAAAAGCCTCGCGCGCTACTAATTGGTGGCGCGGCGCAAACGGTGTCCGAGCAAGCCCGCGAATTCCACGGACCCAATTCGGCCGGCGATCGTAATAGAAAGCTCGTCATTCATGGGCTCGGGAACGACTCGTTCTCGGGACGTGGGAGCCCTCGAGCTATACGCGTATACGCGGCTGTTGCAAACGAGGATCCTGTTTACACGGAGGTTACAGAGGCAGAACCCGTCGCTCCTGGCTCCTTCGAAGACAATAAACGCGCCCTCTCGTGCAGATAATGCCAACAATTATCCGCGCCGCTGAACTCGACATTAAAATCGAATCACTTTCTATAGTTGTACGCGTTCGATTGCGTACGGTGGGATGGAAATATTCGCAGAATCATTTTGGCGGTTAATTTTAATATGCGAGTTCGGTGTCGCTTCGATGCGATATCCTCGACCGTGCGCCTCAGTTTTTACCTTTCCGACTTTAGCTTTCGGCTTTATCGCGCAATTATTTGCTTGCGCAGTTATAACTGTTTCGTAAAAGTCGAATTTAACAATCCGATGATTTTTGATTCGGTGATTGGAATAGGTGTTCCTCAAATTATCGAAAATGGTTTACTGTTGATTGAAGATTGATGAAATATCGTTATTTAATAAAACATGAATCAGTTATTATAAATGTAATTATTAAATCATTATGAAGACTGTGGGACGTTGACAATTGTAGATAGTTCTCAAACTTTATTTTCAATTCGTTAATTGTTGATTACCGAAAGCTGAGTTAAAACGAACCTAATTGATATTATTTACTTGCAAAAAATTATGCGTTTTCGCAAGACCTAAATGACGTTTTACGACGAAGCGCGATGTTGTCGAATTCGGATTTTAATATTTAAATGTTTGATTCGCTATAATTTTTATGAAACATTCGTTAATATTAACGTGGTTAACGTGTATGCGTTTGATTATAATAAGAAATGCAAACGGCGCACAAGAATGGTGCCCTTTTTATGTTGGAGCAATTTTAATAATTTAGGTGAATTTTATTAAAACCGTGGAAATTAACTCAAATCTGCAAGATCATGGATACGGCGTGGCAAAATGCTAAATAAGAAATATTCGTGTTGTTATAATCAAGGCGTGCGCTGCCGTGAAGTAATCAACGTGTCCGCGATACC
Source organism: Psilanteris sp. ZL-2020 (assembly GCA_022817085.1). Classification (NCBI taxonomy): domain Eukaryota; kingdom Metazoa; phylum Arthropoda; class Insecta; order Hymenoptera; family Scelionidae; genus Psilanteris; species Psilanteris sp. ZL-2020. The sequence goes on from JABFQC010000287.1 coordinate 22,688, forward strand.
GTCGCATAAAAATAAATAAATAAAGATAACAATAAAAAAGACACTGCCGCGGTCGTGTGCTTTGCCGCCCGTATCGCTTTTATCCCATCATGCTTCGGGTAGTGCGGGGACCTCGGAGAAATAAATCAATTAAGCCGATGCACGCTTAAACGCGGCGTCATCATCGTCTTGGCGCTTTCTTTTATTTTGTATCAATTTTTATTTTGATTGGCGAGCGTCCAACGCGAACAGGAAACTAGTTCCAACGGAAGTCTTCCCCCTCCCGCCCCCCTTAACGCGCTTATTAAAAAAGAACTCGGCGGAAAAAAAAGAAATAAAAAAGAAATAAAGAAATAATCAATGATTCGCTACTGTTCAGCTAAATGGATTTTTCGCTTTACCTGAGATACTTTATAGGGCGTTATGTGCCAAGACTACCGAAACAAATGACATAATTTTGTTTATGACGCAACATTTTTGAGAGTTTTTTTGCACTTTTATTGAATTGCTCTACGAATTCCCGAATCGTAATTACTTTTTTTATTGCTTCTTAAACAATAACGCTGGAATATTGTGATTTTCAGGATTACTTGAAACGAGGCTCCTTTTCATATTCAAGGACCAACATTATTTCCGACTTTACCTTTTTTTTTTCCGTAAAGACATTTGTAATTTCATTATCTATTCAATTTAGCGAGATAAAGAAGATTTGATGCTTGTCATATTGACGAAATGAAAATATAAATGACCCACATTTTTCGGCGTCGTTCGTCAAGTTGGCTGGAATAATTTTCCAGCCTTTGGATCGCCCTTCGAATTCGGTTCGCCATGAATTTTTTCCTGTTGCGAATTCCCAGCTGTGCCCTATATGAGATTCGTCCCTGGCATACGAGATTTTTTCCTCTCGACGTCGACACACCTCGCTCGTTTTTTTCCTGTCCACTCCTATTGCGATTCTCGCCTCCTATGCGCCTAAGTTAATATTAATGGGGATATTTATGACCGCCGGGTCAGCGTTGGTCACTGCGCTTTCCTTCTCCCCCGTTGCAGCCGCGCAAAACTATACAGCCGCTGATAAAAGAAAATCTGAAAATGCTATGATTTATGACCTCTTTTTGGCAACCACCCTGAAAATTCTGAATAAGTTACGTAAACGTGCTTCAACGGATATCGACTTAGAATATACTGTCACTAAATGTTTATGAAACTGCTTTATAAAAGCAATAAATCATACAATAATTTGTTTACGTGATTCGCGCTACAATTTATAACGCGTTGAAATGAAATTGCATCGTTAAAAGCGGATTAAAATCGAAATCTTGAGAAACATTCAAATAAAGTCTAACTATAATTTTCAGATTTCAACTTCAATGATTATAAGCTTTAATCACGTGGTACGAAATAGTTGACGAACAAGAATGCGACGATTTGTATTAATGGACTTTTACAACCAAATCGGTACTTGGCGGTATAAAATTAAATAGGATAAGGGTCACAGGGGCTTCATTCAAGTACGCATCATCAACTTGATCGTCGTCTCGCGGGCCACTCGATACCGAGGAATCTTTTTGCAGCACAAGCGAGCTTCTGTTCGTTGCAGAAGAGCTATTGAAACAGTTTCAACCACTGCCCGATTAGTTCAGTCTTTCTTCCTCTGACGCTCAGTTATCACGGGCACACACTGCTTTCTTTCAGTTCACGCATGTGCCCGTTGATTCACAGTCGACGCTAAGAGGACATGTGGCGTGGTTTCACGCACACGTTAAACGAACGCAGCGAATTCTTTAATACGTCCGCAAACGCACTGATTTCATGACACTGTCCTTACAACGCACGCTTTAGCCAAACTTAATTCAATGCCGCGGTTGCATTCATTAGCTTCAATCCATTTTTCTTTAGTATGAACTTTTATAAACTTTATAAGCGCGCTTTTAGTTTTACAGGAAATCAAAATTTAGATAATCCATTTAATTGAACTATAACAGTCAAAGTACATTCTATATTCTCCATTATATATATTATACGTAATAATGCCGATTTGTTACCATGAGACAATTTGCGCTAAGAAATTTAATCGTTAACAAATAATCAAAGATTCAATTACAATAGACAAAAATAATTAATCAATCTAATCATTTTGTTTATAAAACCAACGAAATTCTTTATTATTATTATGTTTACTTCATTTTTGCAGAAATTTCGTTACGCAAAATTTTACTACGATATTTTTTGTCGTCATTTGTTAACGGCGTCAAGCTTTTGACTGCAGACGTTACATCTTACAGGTTGTTGTTACAAGAACAAGTGTCTGAAAATCGCATATGGGATCCCACCGCCTATGAAACTCTACACGGCGGTGGCTTATGGTTAGTTATATCGGGCGCCTCGCATCTCTTTCGCACTTGAGCCGTGCTAATTTTAAAGCCGATGATACCGAATGTACTCGAGCGTTATACGTCCCGCGCAAAAAAGCGAAAACGATCGCTTTTAATACGTTCTAATTCTGACGGCCGGCTAATAAGACAATTACCCTGACTGTTGACTTTTGACCGAACTCGTTTTAATTGGACAAGCATCTGTTGTCTTGCGGGCGGACACTCGCTGCATCAATTGTTGTCCGATAGTGTCGTATCGGTGAAAAATCCGCACGCCTCGCTTAATACGTAATTAAGCGAATTACACAAGAAGGGGGTTGGTTATTAAATCAGGGTTAATCATAAAAATGCATTGTCCCTCCGAAAACAATCAAGACGACGCGTTTTATGCGATCGATGCGCGTAATGTCAATTAATGGTCCATCTCGGTTTGCGTTCGAAGAAGACAAATCGTCGAAATATCTCCTACGGTAAGTGCCCTTTTTGCGTCGAAGGGGTGAAAAAACATACGAACTTGGGTTCTCGTTGCGGCGAGTGGCAAGACCGTGCGTTGATGCGTAGAGACGGTAGCCTTTGGGCAGTTTCTTGTTTCATTTCATAGAGAAGAGAGTAAAGGTTCTAAAGAGAGGAGTAAAAAAAGAATAGTAGGGGGAGGAGGAGGAGGAGGAGGAAGATTTGTCCCCTAATGTAGTCGGCGAGAGAGCGACAGGGTCAGGGGTGGGGTCGAGCGGAAGAGTGAGTAATGCTCACGACAAACGCAGTCCTTCGGAGGAAGAGAACTCCTGGTCGGACGCAAAGATCCCTACAGATAGGGTGCTAAGCGACACACTAAGACCGTCGTGCCCACCCACCCATTCGCTCCGTGTCGCGAGGGCTGCTACGCTTCCGTCACTAAATCGCTCACGATCTCTCTTACGTTCTGCAATTTGCAACGCGCCCCATCCTCATATGACTCCGGCAAGGGGTGCCGGTTGTCTCTGCGAATCTGAGAAGTAGCTGCTGATAATGATCGTCTCTGAGAATAGCGCCGGCTTTCTTGCGTCACTTCTCTGGTGTATGAATGCAAGCTGTGATACGGGTCCGTTTGTTGACGACGATTCTAGTTTGAAGGCAAATTTTATAGTTGGGTAAAGACTGATCCAGAACGGTATCCGCGTTCATAGCTCACGACCTCCGACATGACTCGCACGATGAAACATCCGGAGGATTGGTTGAGTTAACGGATCCATGGTGAAGTTTGGTAACTTTTTGAGATTCTTCTTGTTTAGAATTGTCTTGGTCGTAAAATTGTATGTAGTAGAAAATGATGAATATTTTTTAGAAAAATGTTTCAATTAAGACTCGCTTTAAATATATCGATTTAAGACAGTTGTTTTAGTAGTGTATTAAAGCGAGTCTTAATTGAAACATTTTTCTAAAAAATATTCATCATTTTCTACTACATACAATTTTACGACCAAGACACTACTAAAACAACTGTCTTAAATCGATATATTTTCATGCAAAAGATATAAATAGTAGTTAATAACAATACACTTATAGTATCTTTTCTATAAAAATATCTCCAAATAAGACATTTTTGTAACGTCAGTTTTTACACTGATAGTATAACAATACTACTCATTTCAATAATTATTAAATGATTAATTTACGATTTTTTACATTAAATATACGCAGAGAACATTTTGTTTATTCAATGAAAAAATTTTGTTAAATTTACAAAATATTTGGTATATTCAACCAAATTTTGGTTAAATGAACAAAATTTTGATTGAATCAACAAAACTCTTCCCTGCGTGTACGTTCATTAATTATTAAATTTAAACGCCAAAAGATAATTTAATTTCGCAACTTGTGATTTCATTTTGTCGGTAATTCCTTCATAAAGTGTTTTATTTGAACTTGATAAACAGCCCAGTAATGACTAAAATTTAAACCATCCCGAGATCAATTCTCCGGGTGAAATCACGCGAAGGGTCTGGTTTGAAGTACCGATGAGGCATTTTGATGAGGAAGCCACTCTGAAAGTGGATGCTCGGTTCATTCCGCGGCGTATGATGGTGTAAGTCCCATGAAGGCGGCCTTTGTGTCAAGCGGAAGCATGGTTGGACTCTAATGTTGCCATGGGACTACTGTTCATCGTGCGAGACGGGTGCAGTCTGTCCTGCATTGCGAGCTGGCTCCGGCCAATAACTGAGCGTAGCTATTGAGAATCGATTACGCGTTTCGATAAAAAGAAAAGCCAAAGAGAATTCAGGAAGGTTCGTTGTTTTGCGCTTCTTACGGAAACGCCGTTCAAAAATGCATTCTCGATTGTTCCCGGCTGTCACGTAGGCAAATGACATTTGGAACGCTCGAACGATTTCGCAATATCTCTAGAATAATTTTCTGCAATCGGCACAAAATCAATGGGTCGAACCGACTTTGTTTTATCCGAATTCTTGTTTTAATAAACACGACGCGCGTGTAATGAATGTGACACATCATATGTGTGTTTAGATGGATTTAATAACACGATTTAATTTTACAAGACAAATTTGTTTATAGTAATGAAATTGTGATTATATAATTACTTTTTCAATGTTTTCTATTGATTACCGATTAATATCTAAGTCGTTATCAATTTTATTAATCAGACTATTATCGACGACTTATCTACGAATGAAATGAGATGATGCTTTTTATGGATGCGAAGATACACATTTTTCATGTCTTAGGTTATAATGATTCAGATCTATACACTTTAAATATAAAAATTTGATACTGCCAATGATGTATTGGTATATATTGTAAGTATTATAATATATTGAACAATTGTGTACATTTTACTATTACAAATATGAAACCATCTTTTTCAATTTTTTTCAATAATTAATGTATGCCTTTTTTCCAAAAAGAAATTACGAATATTCTCTCTTTCATAAGCAAAAATAAACAAAGCGATATTGATATTTTAATTTATCAATCTTTATAGTACTTTTATTACGCTCTTGGCAATAAAAAGAAAATTTCCGAATACTTAAAGCGGTTTTACACACCGAGTTTCTCTATAGGATAAAGACATTAAGGCGTTCAACATGTCACTGACACAAAGATACAAAAAGCATCTACAAGTGTTCTCACGTTAAAGTAAAGATAGATCAAATCTTAAAAAATAAACATATTTCAATTAGCAGATTATTGATTTTTTAATAATGAATCTTAAATGTTTCAATTGTCAAGTGAATAGATTTGAATATGCCTACCATAGTAAGAGTGTCCAAAGTGCCAAAATAAAGCGGCAAAAAAAAAAGGAAAAAAAATAGAGAAACATGTACCTGGCGTAAAGCGTGCAACGAAAAGAGTTGCGTTGGAAAAGAAAAGAAAATATGTCGAAAAGATTGAAAACGTTGTGCAAACGCGAGTAACGAGGCTCGGTGAGTGGTGGATCGGCACGCGAGCGTTGCAGAAAACCAACGAACGATCGATTGTGTTAGAGCGTTGCTCAACATCGCTCGCGGAAAATGAAAAATGTCTCGGCCTCGGTTTTTTCAGCGGGGTTCCTCTGAAGTTTCACAAATTTCGAACGGCGGCGTCGATGTTTTTTTATCGCGCGCATTTATCGCGCCGGCACTAAAAGCCGGCGTAAGTGGCGGGTACGTTTCTATACCGACAAGAATTTAAGAATGTAGCCTGAATGCATAATTATGACAAGCTTACGACATTCTTTAAAGTCGGCAGTCACCGTGAATTTTAGCGCTGCCCTTCTTGCGTATAATTTGAATAATTATCCGACGCTTTTTCGTCGACGATGCTAAGCAGCTGTTGTGTCCTGTCTCTTTGGTTCTCGAGCCTGACAGCGGACAAAGAAAAGGAGCCCTTTTAATTCTTCCGAGAGGACGTATCGCGCGCAACTTTTCTACGCGCGTAACTCCGATGTTTTATTTATACGCGTTTTTCAGCGCCGACCGACTACGAAAACGGAATGAATCACACGTGTTGTTAGCATCGGAACTGATTTAATTATCATGCATTAATTGCGCCGACGCCGTGGAAAAAGTGCGCCGCGTTAACATAAAATTGTCATAAATTACGCGTCGAAAAAATACGTTTATTGTTAAGCGGAATTAATGCAACTTGTTTCGCCGAGATGCATTTACTCGGTCGGACTTTTTCGTTCGCGTGCGGTTTCCGACGATTATGATTTTTTTTTTCGCCCGTCGGTGTACGCCGACGATGCATCATACCGACGAGCAGTCATTTAATATCAAGGGAATGTCCCGTGGTGAGCGCGATCCTGCGGAGCTGCGGGGAGTCCGCGACGACAAAACACACGAGTGTCGCGCGGGGTGACTCCGAACAACCCCAAGTAATAATTTCCGCGCCGAATTAGCGCCATAAGTTGCGCGCCGCGACAGACGCGGGGACAATATTAATCTACACTGAATTTATGCTCCGGCTTGACGAAAGCGTTACTCTTTTCGCTCGCGGAAATGTAGTCCGCATTGCGACCGAGCGTGTGAAATATTGCCTCCGTAACCGACGCGGCTGTCGGTCAATCGCGCGTTAAGGGAGGAGGCGGCTTTTAAAAACCACTTGTCTCGCGCGTCAAACGAACGTCTGCGCAAAGCGGTTAAGTGCCAGATAACGCGAATTGTCCCTCCGATTCGAAACGGCCGGATCTTGGTCGTGGCAAAAATTCGAAACCGTCGCTGTTCGTTCGATGGCGGCGATCGATACCGAGGTCGTGCGAAATGATTGTGTTGAGTCGAAATTGGCCGTTTGCATACAACGCGGCGCAGTTTTTGCACCCCGAGGGTAGACGCACGCGCGTACCGTAAATTACAAAAATATGCGCTTTGTTAATTGGATTAGCGAGGACAATGTTGCAAAGACAGAGTCGAGGCGTCGTCCCACGCGAGCACGTAGAATCAAGAATATGCGGGGTTTATTAAGTCTGCGGCTCGCGGTCGAGGGAGTGGGATCGTCCCCCGCGCGAGCGCATCGGAAAGATAAATATCCTGAGACAGTCCCGGAATAACTTACGCCCTGGGAAAACCGGATCCGGCGAATAGACAAAATTTCAGCGCCAGCAAAGCCGAAACGCAATATTCGTAACGACGATGGTGCGTAACGTTGCTGCGGTGTAATGACTGCGTGTGAAAGCGCGAAGGCATGGCCGTATAAAATTCGCTCTCTGTACGTAATCGGGTGAAAATTGTCACTAAAGTTGAACGTTACAAAAAATAACGCCAAAAATTAGTATCGCTTCATTATTTTGTTATTGAAATAATGTATGATGTAATGGAAAAATGCACGGTAAATTGCTGTTAATAATAATAATAATTGCTGTTATAATTCCAAATAGATAGTTACATTATAAAATACGATACTTATACACTGAGAAAACTGAGTGGTACTATTTAAATGGTAAAAATTTCAGTACATTGTAATTTGTTAGTGTAAAAATTATAATGGAAACTATATCGTTGAATTAAATATACATTAAATTCTGAATAATTT
>JABFQC010000288.1:0-30528 GCA_022817085.1 Psilanteris sp. ZL-2020
GAATGGATGAAACACATCCTGAAATCAAAGACGTATATTTCACGATCCACTTCATCGTCCACTTCATTTCTTCTAGCCTCAAAGTTCTCCCCCCCCTCCCTTATTTCCTCGACTAATTCCCGTTTATTTCAGCGGGACAATAGCTACTTTCATTTAAGCCATGCAAATCCCTCGTTTTTATCATAATGGTCAATGATGGAAATGAACAAAAAAAAAAAAAAAAAAAATTATTCCAAAATAGCCCCTATTATAAAAATATAAAACAAATATAATAATATTTTTAAAACATTTTTTTTTTTTTTTTTTGGAGAGTTTACAGAAATCAATAAGAGGCAGGAAAGCTCCGAAATCAAGTGGCTTTCTTTGTATAAGTATTTTCATGCCATACCTTATATTTCTGTTTTATTTATAATTTTGATGTATTCTTTATAGGTAAAGTGAATTAATAATTTTGCAATATGTAATATTTAAATTATAACTTTTATCATAAAGTTATCATTAAATTAATAGAAAAATTTAAATTTTCATAATATGAAATACAAACATATTTCTTATTGAAATCATGTCATTTAAAAATATAAATGTATTTCTTTTTCTATATATTTAATCATATTGTCTCTTGCAAACTCAATATATATAACTGGAATTGTGGTTAGGATTACCACAAATTCGATAATAATCCTGAGCGTTTCCCACATTAATATTTTCTGTGGCTATACTAATTGTCAGAAGTACATTTTGTTACGAAATGTTTAAATTTATGTTACACTTAACTGCCCTTTATCTAATTAACAGAATAAATTTCAAGCACACATTTACTAAATATTATAGTAAATTAAAATGCTAGAAATAAATAATATCACTAATTGTTTTTCATATATAATATTTTCATATAAATTGATAAGTAAAGAAATGCGAAAGTTTTATTCAAAATTGGATGGAAATTTGTAAAACAATTTTAATATGGCGTGAAATCGGTTTTTATGATGAATAATGGTACATAGTTAGTATATTTTTGTTTTTACTACGATTTGACTTTAAAAACGACCCACTTAAAGTAACAGTAATAGATTGTTTTCACGCCTACGCTGGGTTGTAGCATATACAAATATTTTCAACTACAATTCCAACACTTCGAAGCTGTTCGCTCGTGTGTATTTTAGTTTTCGACGTTAGGTTTACAGAGCTGGTTTAATATACATGAAACGAACGTTAAAATGGGGAAAGCCACGTTTTTGAATCTGGCGTCAAACGCGACGTCACGTACATTCATATGTTTGACAGGTTGGAGTTTGAAGCAGGATAAACCTGTTCTTTCGAATTAAACATCTGCAGGAACCGGAAGAACGAAAGAAGGAAGGATGTGGGAAGGAAGGAAGGAAACTTGTTTGGAGCGAAACCAAACAATGCGTGAGGCGCCACCTTTGGCCTGTAACACGTAGTCCTAAATTAACATAAGTATTGAGTTTTGGAGGAGGTGTCTGGGAGAACGCTTCGAGTATTCAATTACTTGTGATGCATTTCGGTAAACGAAGAGCTTAGTATGCTGACAGAGAAGACCAACTTTGAGCAAAGTGCTGGAATCTAGAGAAGTTACGTAGAATGCCGGGTGCATGGTTTCGTAGAAGGATAGATCATTTGAGATGCTTCTGTTGAAAGTGTCCTCGAGTTTACCATTTACGACTTTCCATAATTTTTATATCTAACATGTATGCAAAAAGGCAGAAGAAGAAGACGGAGAAAACAGTATTTATAAATACAAATTAAATGGATTCAGAGTCAACGTCTGTAGTTCTCTGTTTATTAACATCGATGCATAGGTTTAGTTTATTTGCTTCAGATGTATTTTAAAATGGTTTTATTTTTCATTATTACATAGAATTTGTCAAAGCTCGATAATGATTAAGCTATAATTTCGAGTTCTTTTATGTGAACAAATTCATATTGAATGTACTCGTCAGTCATGCAAAAAATGTAAATCCCTTTCTCGGTACACGATTACACAGTTCGGTCGAACGCTACTAATCTCCGAGATGAAACCCGACGTTTTTTTGTGCTCGTGTAGGTAACAGTTAAGTCGAGTCTCGTGACAATAAGGGGCAAGTTGAGTAACAACCGCCCGCAGCATAACACCGCATTGCGCCCACTTGCTAACCCAGCCAACACCTAAATTCGAATTAGAGGACGAGTGTGCATTCCCACTGCTTCTCTTTGGCTCTCGCTCTTGCTGTCTCTTGCGGGCTATCTCTTTCTCTTGCTTTCCATCCCTTTCTCCTTCTCTCTTTGTCTTTGTCGCTTGTCCTTGTTTCATCCTCTGTCTCTCTCTGTCTTTCATCACCTCACCCCGCAAACCTGGCCAAACCGACCCTTACACGTCGTTACCTCCCGTGTGCCAATCGATATCAACATCATCGACTATGCTTCCTACTCGCGCCCTCTTGTCCGCTAAGAAGCCCCATACGACGCATCACGTATACCCTAAGTGCTCGCGGTCAAAGAACCCAATTTGCTGTTCGTACCAATGGAAGAAAATTTTGAAAAATTAATTATTCTTTACAATTATTATAATTGCTTATAACTTTGATGTAGTATACAATCCGTCTAGACGATTTAAATTACTATTAATGGTCCTTTGATGGAAGAGGGTTATTCGTCTAAGTGGTACTCGTTTCTGACGAAATTCGATTGGAAACGTTCGTTTCATGTGGAACATCTCTGTACGCGTATCAAGTTATGGATATAAGCTCATTTGTAAATGATAGATATTAATCTTTAGGAAGCGCAGAGAAAATTTGACTCTAATATTTAGATAAACTAGTAAATTATTTCATTCAAGATTTATGCTGTCAAATAATTGTAAAAAATACTGACGTATTTGATTGAAGAATAAACTATAAAATCAAACTTAAAACAGGGTAAAATTTGTCAAGTTAAGTTTATCTTTCAATTTAATGTGCCTTCGATTAATATTTAATTCTATACTATCTTCCTTGAAAGTTTCTTCGCATTTTTCGTTTGAGTTCTTGATTTCCTGAAGGCACGTTGTAACGTCAGATACTGGGCTGAGTAATGCTGGCATTCTCTCAATGGGAACTTGTTCGTAATAGTTGATTTCACTAAACGACGGGCAAATTTTTGATCTAACCAAATGGATATTTGCCAATGAAGGAGATTAGATTTCTGAAATTGTAATCATTTCAAAGTTGAGTTTTGAATTTCTCTAAAGGTATGGAGTTAATGACTTTTGGTAAACGTGTTTAGAATTGATGGCGTGTGTAGCAACAATTTTGAGAATTCACTTAGAACATGAAGGAATGTTAAATTACATGACTCGGTTTCTCTTGTGTAATCAACTTGTCGATTAATATCCAATGATATTTCTATTAGTATTTTGTCAACTTTTATTATGTGAAAACTATTTTTAATATTTTATTAAATGAACTAGATTTGCACATACCTAAAAAGACATATACAAATTAAATAAATAATAATAATCTTTGTTACAAAATGATACAACAAAGTTATTAATATAGCTAAAATTGATTACAAGAAACAAATTTAGACAATTTGAATGCAGTAATTTTGTACATTGAAAGAACATTTTATGTATACTTAATTAACAATATTCATTACATTTTATTATTGTAGAATGCAGCAAAACATAAGTTGTTTTAACCACAGATTAATTGGCGCAATAAATCTAAAGCCATAAACATTTTACGTTTGAAGTCACTAATTCTATTGTCTAATAAGTTTCTTCTTACTCCGAACCGTTGGGTTCGAATACTGTTTGGTGAGAATCTTGATGCGCTGGCTGCGTATGTGTTACCCTCTCAACAGTCTCTACGAAGCTTGTGTTAATAATTAAGCACTGACCCCCACGTGCAGGTACAGTGGTTATGGGTAGTTTCACTCAGTATGAACCTTAAGGTTAAGCGTCTGGTAAAGCAACCGAGATTCTAATCCAGTGTATAGTTTGCACTTTGGCTTATGTTAATAACGTGGTTCTTAACAACTCGCTAGGTCTTTTCATTAAATAAAGCTCAGAATTTTCCATTGAATAATAACATAATGCCTTTTCATTTGCAAGCTTCTTTTCTTTTACTTTTTGCCCCCAAGAACAATAATTACTGCTTATAAAAGCATTAAATAGAATTTTTCATCACGTCGAAAGGTTCCAACCCTGTGTTGCGTTTCGCCATGTTGATTTCGTTTGACTGAGTTATGTCTCGGGGTGTTCACGAGGGGTCGCAAACACCGCTATTGTTTCGTACAGATTCCGTCCGACCAATAAGACGCCCTCTCAGTTGCTGGAGAACGCAGTTGATGCCGACAATTTCGTTCACTAATGAGAGTTCGACAACGCGTGGATTTCGTCTTAGGGTGCTGGTTCGACAAATTTCAGACAAGCCAACAATCCGGCCTTTAATCATCAAAGTCGACAGCAAAAAGATCTCCAATTTTCTGTCGATAACCTTCACGAAGGCGCTTCATCCATTGATGTTATCCCGCAGAATTACATTGTCTTAAATTATGATAATATAATAAAGGTCAATTTTGCACCACTCGTTGGAAGCGTAGTGGCAACTGGGACCCTCACATATGGCGTGTACTCGCGGAGGCTAAATCTTTGGATTTTGAAAGGATCGTAATTTTGAGCTGCTTTTATCTCGCCACGCAGACACCGAAACTGAAATCAGTTAAGTTCTACAACACGGTTACAGATGCCACCGCTGAATATCCCTTGTGAGAGATTTATTATATTTTTTATAATTACAAAATACTGCAGTGAGTTACAGCAGGAGATGGATCGGTGAATAAATTGATGTTATCAGTAACGTTTTGTCAGCATCGTGTGATCTATGCAAAACAAGTCGATTCTGCCACAAATCATCTTAATCTTAAACACTAATCGATCACTATAAATAATAATCAAGTGAATTTCATCCAATTAAAGCGCCTTCAACTCGAGCATGTATATATATAGAAACTTCCTTTCCAATTATTTTGTTTGTATAATTGCTTGCGCTCGTGTAAAAATAGATATGAATCCGTCTTACTCGTTAATTCGATTAAATCGTTTGATTGGATTAATCAAAGTGCCTCTGATTAATTCTGAATCGAAGGCACGTCAGGATCGACTCCTCGTGATAGCTTCTATGGGGAGAAAAGAGATTTCAGAGGGAGGTAGAGATATGGACGAAAGAAAGACAAGGATAGCGAGTGCAGATAGACGGGGATGGAAAAGGAATGAGAGAGAATAATGGAATAGAAGAGGTGGATGGGAGGGGGAGGTAGCAATGGTTTGGCGTGTCTGTGAGTTTGGTTGGGGTTAGAGGATATCTGGAAGGGTGACTGTATAGCAGAGGGGGAGAGGGAGACAAAACGTCGCAAGGGTGTGCGTGCATTCGTGTGGTAGGGATATCAGGATGAAAAAGGAGAGGGGGAGGCAAGTTCCCTGTCGCCACGCATTGATTTTGCCCAACAGGCGGCTGTCTGTTGGGCCGCCCGTCTGCCTTCTAAACCTAACCGTTCGCGCTGTTCATTTTCCGTCTCCTCTCGTTTTTATATAAATATATATATATATATATTTATAATGTTTTTTGTTCCTTTTCTTTTTCTCTACTACTCACTCGCTCATCCTTGTTTCGCTTCGTCGGCTTTGTGCACTCAGACACATAAGCGTATAATTTTGCAATTCATAACTTTTTCTAATTAAATCATCAAGCGCTTTTTTTCAAAACCTCGGTACTTCTCGGCATCGTTTGATGTAACATTCAACTGATGGATACTTCTCTGGCGCAATTTTCTATTCATGCAGTTTGTTGTTGAACTAGGCGTGTCGAGCTGCAATTTACATTGTTTTGCAAACAAATCTCACTGAGGTTGTGGAGGATCTTAGATTCTCAGTTAGATAGGTTCGGTTCGTTAAGGCTTGCTGTAAATGTGGGAAGGATGAAATATATATCTGAAATGTCTATGTATTTGTGTCTGTGGGAGAGAAAGAGAGAGAGAAAGAAAGAGTAAAGCAAATTGCAGCAAATTTGGGTATTAAATCGAGATTGTAATTTTGTTGGCGTAGGATTTCGCGTGTCAGAATTGTTTGTCAGGATTTTGTATAGCAATGGACAGCTGAAATTAGAAGCCCCGTTGCCTGCCATTTGATTTTTGTTATAGTACGAGAAGCATTAATTGAAAATAGAAAATTAGTTTCATTATTCGTTGATCTAAACTGTTTTCAAGTTTTTTCGAATTCGTATGAAATTACGCCCTAGATTGAATTAAATAATTCGAATTCAGGAAAGGTGCCGAGGAAAACACGTTGAATGACCCGTCAAAGGTTGAAATATCGTGGATCCGAAGATTAATGGGCGCCGATTTGTTCGAGAGCGACTTTTGTGAAACGGAAAGGGGCATCAAGATAAGCGGCGTTAAGCGAAATTGGCTGTGCCTGGATGGTGCCGTATTATTTAGGAAGCCGCAAACTCCGCAATCGATCTACCTGAGATCCACCTCGGGGTCCATCTTAGCGATGGAGAAAGGTCAGGGCAACAATAAAGTCGACTCTCATTCACTTACCGAACGGTTCTGGTCAAAGCTGATTTCCGGAAAAGTTAATATCATAGGAAACAGCGATGAAAGAAAATGTTGAAAAGATATTTCATTGTGGATGGTGCTTTTATGTCACAATATTGTTAATGTTCAGCAGAATGCTGAAAAGTCATACGACACCAAATGTTACAGGTTTTAACAAGACTTTTGTTTTGGCACAATATCAATATAACTTTTTATAGACTATGTATTTTAAAATATAACATTGCATTTCCATTAATTAATTATTAATAATATTATTTGCTTCATGAAATATTACAACGGAATTATCAACGTGATATTCCAATTCTTTTAAGTTGATATCAACGTTGGCCCGAAAGAATCAGATTCTTTGCAATTATATAATTACTTGATCTTCTGATTTGTAGACATCATTTTATTTATATGTTAAAGACAGAATTGTTTGTTCTGAAATTCTGAAAAAATTATGGTTTGCTCGCCTTATCATTGGGTATAGTAATTTTTAGTATATTTATTTTTCCGTATAATTTATGATTATAATTAAAATCAATAAATACTGTAATATTTGTTTTTTGTTTACGTATATTATGAATATTATCCAATAATAATATCGTATACAAGAATATAATACAAAGATATATAATGAATATAATATTCATAAATTATAACTTTATCTTGAATAATATCGACAATTCAAAATGTTTCAAATCAAACAAATCGATGTTTGAAGTATCGCTCATCTTAAACATTAATAATATTATACATTGATTACACTTTAAAACCCTTAATTCATATATAATTATTATCACCGCACTGAGCAAAATAAATAGGAAAAATTACTATATTATATATTAAAAATCATTATAATATTAATAAACTATTATGCGGGTGGATAATTGTATTGCATTATATAGTAATTTTTGCAGATTACTTTCCTCCGTGCATGAGTTGATTAATTTCTAACAAAATAAAAAACCATTTTAGGAAATAAATAATAATTCAAGTTAACAATTGAATGAAGTGCTAAAATGCAATCAGCAGTTATGAAAATTGGCATTGCTTAACCCTCTTTCTTTTATCGAAATTTACGCTCTCTCGCGTCAAAGGTTTTGTTTGAACGGCGTCGAACGCTCTTGAAATCGAATCCATTAACTGGAACCCGATGACTGCCGACGATTTCCGCCGACAAAAGGACATGTGTATTCGGCGCGTGACATGCAGCGCGCGTCCGTTGATATTCTTGCGCGATCACTTCTTGGTGTGTATAAGCGGAAGAACCGGCAATAGAGTAGATAGGATTTACGGTCATATGGGACACGCGCAGAAGCGTCAAACGAGCCGAGAAAACGACTTTCTCGTGCGCGCCGCTTGAATCCCGAGAAGATGCGCGTAATAACGCGCTGGCTCTCGACGAATACTCTATCTTCGCTTCCGCTTTCGCTTTCCCCGCGCGGCCCCGGCGACCCTGCCAATTCGTCTAGTTTTGAGCTCCTTCTCTGGCGCCCACTCGGTCTCACTTGGCTTCATTTATCACAAATTTTCATTGACGGATCTGCGGATCTCGATGAATATAACAGTCGTCTTGTTTCGACGTTCAGTCGGGCCGATTCTAGAATTCGCAATCACGCGACTTTCTGTTGACAAATAGGTGCAATGTTGTCGCCAACTTGCCGTCAAATGCTAACTGTCATTTGCCCGCATTTCACTTGCCTCCCCAAAGCCGAAAGTCGCATTATTTCTCGCACGCATTCGTGTTCCTAAATGACAACACTTTGTCGTTGCCGGATTAAATTTTGTCTTTTCAAAATGACATCGGCGGGAGAGCACAAAAACGCACTGTGCGTGCGCAGAACGCAGGGACAGGTTTCACGGTCCGCCTTATTAACACGAAGAACAGCCGAAACGGCAATTGGCGCGTCCGAAAAGGTTATCCGTTTACGATACGGGCAACGCAAAAACGCGAATGACGAGAAAAGCGGGCAAAAGGAGGAAGGAGAGAGGCGGTCGCGCGCGCGCGCGACAAGGACGGCCGGTCGTCGGTCGGCGGCGTGTCATTTAGACGGCAACTCGTGCAGCAAAACGAAACCAAGCCCCGAATGAAATTACAAAACTCAACAAACCATTAACACTTTTGCATCGGCCGTAAATCGCCGATAAATCGATAATCGAAAGTCGAGCGACGGTCCGCCTGAAATTGCGCATCCGCGCCCCTTCGGTCCGCGATATCCTTCTCTCCGTCTGTCGAGGTGCCCTCCGCCGCCCCTTATTTCGTTCTTTCCTTCTCTTTCATTCTTTGGCCGGCATCGCGCGTCTCCGTCCGTCCCTCTCGCGCGGCCGTTCGTCGTCTCGCTCCCCGCACGGGTCGTTCCCTTTATCCCGGGATCGACGATCGGAACGTCGCGACGTCGCCGGGTGGGGATACGCAGGAGAAGCGGACGACGCGCGTCGCGCGCCTCAGTCAAGCGTCGGCCACCGAGCGCGTCGTGTGTTTTTTTCGCGCGCGTTTGATCCCGCGTTGTGATGTCGATGTGTTAGTGCGCGCGCGCGATTCGCGGCCGGACTGAGTTACGCTCGCGGGGGCGGCCCGATGCCTGCGCGTTGCTCGGCTTTTGCTCGCTAGACGACCGCCAACGCCAACGGCGCCCAAGTGGGCCGCGTTAATGGCCGCTTTCGGCGCGGGCTGATTTGGCATGACGGCGCCCGGTTGACGACGTCCCGCGTGTGCGCACGCGCGCTCGATCCTCTCGCGTCAAGCGGATTGTCCGCGGTCCTGACAAGCACAGATAGAGCACCGTAACAGCTCTCTCGAGTGAATGGTGCAGTGAGTTGTGCGAATCGTTTCGTAGTGGGGAGATGTGCGACACGAATTGTACATAGCGGATTCTCGTTTTCATTTTTTAAGTAATCCTCACGGCCGACGCGGAAATGGATTTTCGCTCGCCGCACTCGATCGTCCATCCGTCGCACGCCGTGCACCCGTACTACTACCCAGGTATTAACTCCGACTCACGCACTGTTATTGTTTGTGCTCGTTTGTTTATGTTTACGTTTCCAATGCATTCGTCCAATTGTTTATGCTTGTTGATTTTTCGAGTAAGACACAACCGGGGCAGAAAAGAGGTTGTTTCTTCTTTGTCCGATACGTTGAGTCTTTCTTGTTTTTCTTTTTTTGTTTTTGTTCACTGCGGAGTGTCTCAGTTTAAGACCCACGCGTGTCTTAAATGGGAAATGACCGTCAAATTCGTTTGAACTGTCCGTTTGACGACAACACGCTCTGCAATCCAATCATTCGTCTCCGGTAAATAAATAACTTGAAGTTTTCGCAACAAATATGGTTGTCTCGGCGAATCGCGGGCGCGACCTTTGGTGGTGCCAACGAGTCTCGTCTGAATTTAATTTTCGACTCGCCAAGTTCCCGATTATATATGTAATGGGTCGAAGCCGAAGCTTTATTGCTAGATAAATTGCATTTTACTTCGAGTGAAAAACAGTCGTGCATAATATCCAAGTTATAGCCGCAGTTTTAAAAGTTAATGCATAATAACAGGCTATTTCAAGTATGACCCTCTTTGCTAAAGGAACAGCGATACAAGTGTTACGGTATAAATATAGTTTTGCTAAGGGTGCGACGGGGTAAGAACGGCTTCAAAACAAAACACGCGCGCAGGCCCAAGCTGAGACAAAGCATTATTTCGGAGCGGCCGATTCGGTGAGAAGGCGACGAAAAGGGCCCGCGCGCGGCACTAATCGCCGTGCCGACGTAAGGTAAATGTTGCAAAAGCGAACGGAAGGGGCGAGCAGTTACGAGTCGAGAGGCCACGATAAGAACCGACAACAAGGGCGGAAGGAGAAAGAATGGTAAAAAATGCATCAGCCAGCGCGTATTGACGGAGCAATTATCGCGGCAACTTTCTATCAACGTATTACATTTCGTTTTACGGCCGGACTCGGGCGCTTATTCGTCAAATTGCACGTCAAAATGAGGGGAATTGGAATTCCGATATCCCGCGCGTTAAAAGCGTCGCGCAATCTTTACAGTTATTGTAAACACACGACGATTTCCGCGGAATTTGATTCGTTTTTACGCGCCGTAAAATTATGATAAAGATTACGACAGCGCGGCGGCGTTTACGTTACGAGACATTGTTATTAAGCTCATCTCGCTGCGCGTTTAAATCACGTTAACTTGTTAGCCACTCGCCTGGAAATTTCATCCCGAAAAATAACCGCCACGCACGTCTGCGTGCGTGCATTACGAGTTAATATTAATAATGCTACATCCAAGAATGCGAATTGTTGAGTATGAACATGTAACACCATTACCGCGGACACTCGGCCATTAATCATTCTCGCTTGGAACATTTTTTTTCCGCTACTACAAGTTTTTGTTGTTAAAGTCACAAATCGATTTCGAGCCAACTCGGTGACAGTCGGTTCGAGATCGGTGACAATGCAAAAGACTGTTTAACTAATTCGCTTGGGTCTTCTCGAGTCTTCATTCGTGCATAATTCGGGCACCAGAAACTTTCTGTTCATGCAACGAGCGTATACGTGCGCTATTCGCACATTTACTATGTTAAGGTTATAAAATGTAGATATTGTTAGTTTCTGAATGAAGCTAAAAGTAATTTGCGTTTAAATTATAATTTATTTCTGTTGTTGTATAAATAATATACATTCTTAATTGATTACGATTATATAAATTTATATATAGGGTGTACACATTTTCTATCAATGTATAATTTCGCCTGATCAGTCGAATGCACGCGAATGTAATTCTGAAAAAGTCCTTGGTTGGCTCGTAATTCGACCACATCACTTATAGTAATGGCTTAAGCCGTTTAAAACCACACGAGCTCTGGCAACTCGGCAGATATTAATGAACGTGTTTTGGAGTTAAAACATCGGTCTGGTGTTAAATTTTGAAAATAACCCAGTGGACGGTAAATGAAAAGAAATTGCACATTTTCTTGAGCAAACAGCGTAACTGCTAGGGAAAGTCAAATCGCGAATAAAGTAAATTTCAATTTGTCGTCAATTATTTTTGTATTTAGTTTTAGTAACAAACGCGACCGATAGTCCACGGCGCTTAAACGTGCATGGCAGAATTATTTTTTGCACATTCGTATAAATTTCTATTTCAACAACACTGGACACTGCGATCTTTGTAGTTTATGTATAAAATAATATTTATTTCTGCATTGATGTATACATATTAATTTTCTTTTGCGCAACTACGATATTCGTTTGTTATTTAATTATTAACTTTGTTTGCTTAATGTCAAAAAGCCATATTATAATAAAAGAAGAATTAATTTTGGCGTTTCTGGTTTGCGTAGAATTTTGACTTGTCGCATCAACGGGTTCGGATGCAGATTATGACCTTAGCGGATTCGCCGCTTCCCGCGGTTACCCCAAACTACTCCCTCTTACGTCGTAACGGACGAGTTCGATAATCCCGCGCTTATTATTATTATATGTCATGCAGCGTAGGGGCTGACGCCCGACGACCTATCGTACCCGAGTCACGTACCGCGTACCCCACTCACACGCATTTATTGACCTTTCGAGATTTTCTCATGCCGCAACGCCAATTTCTCGATTCTGTCAAGTCGGTTGTGCCTTTGTCACGGTTGCTGTTAATTAGACGCGCTTGCAGTATTTATAAGTTTTATTTATTAGATATATAAATATTATCTATTATATTTATTTATTATTTGCTTCCGTTTTCTTATTTTTCTTTTCTTTTTTTAATTTACGGCTTTTCCTTTGTTCTAATCTGTGAGTCACAATAGAAAATAACATTTTTGGCATTTATTATTATAGTAAAAAATACACGTTTCTGCTGGAAGTGAATTAAAGAATTTGGCTTTTCCGACTGAGCAATATTACACTTGCCTCGAAGACAGCCCATCCTGATTTAGGAACTTTGTTTGTGATTCGGTAAAATATATATATTTTGTTCCAGAAGATTTGCTCGTCTGAAACGAATATTTACTCCATTCGACGCGGCTCTTCCTCATATAACTCATTCTAAGCCCGGTTATCACGAGTAATGACTTTTTCGTCTTTATTTATAAATCATGAATTTCATAAACAACGCGATCGCGGTGTCGTCGAAATGTTTGCCAAAATATACGATCGTATCGCGCCAACATGATTGCGTCGTTGAAATGCAAATGCCGAAAGCGCCGTATTTTACAGCGAACTCATTTGCGCGGCTTTTGTGGCGCGGTTGTGCATTCGCGCCGAAACGGAATATTTGTCCGCGCGCGTCAAAATCAAAGCCACTCGGGGGGCCGGATTTTAAAATAATAGACCGAATTAGTTCCTTTGCGTCGTTTTCGTTAACGCGAGTGGCGCGGCGCTGAAATGCAATTAGCGTCGAAACTGATATTTGGGCGCCGCCATGTCGCGCACGCGCAGCCGCGCGGCAGCAGTTTGATTTCGTGGCATTTGTCGGGCCGCCGGCTGGCTTTGTGCGTGCGAAACACGGGCGCGTGCTCGCAAATCGAAACGACCGAAATGACGCGCGAGGCGCTCGCGGATCTCGCACAGTCGGTTGCGTTAACCAACGCGCTCGGTCGCCTGTAAAATTATGCATATCGATAAGCGCGCGCGGTTGAACAATGCGCGTCAGTTTCACCAACAGAAACGTCCGTTCGATAATTTATACCGACACATTGTTCGGCCAAAATTAGTACAGCGCGGGTAATAAAAAGATGTCGATTTCTTTGCGAGCGCCGTCAATTATTCAAATGTCCGGCCGTAAAAAAAAGTGTGTCGCAGCTCGTAAAAAGCGTACAAAACTTGGAGATGACGGTTCGAGAACCCGGGCTTTTATGATATCATTCGGCGAGAGGGAAACGGGCGGATAACAAGGAGACAAGTTATGGCGGTTGCCAGAATGGCTTGTCAGAAGCCGGGACGGGGCCGGGTCAGGACCTAATTAAGCAAGTTTGGTGGGTTTCGGTCCGTAAGCTTCGCCCGTCAAAGGATTTCGATTTTCGATCGTCGCAGCCAAACGAACTCCCCTTCCGGGTGCCTCTTTGGGCCATCGTCGTGTTTTTGATTTCGGTTTCGTCAATCCATTAACCCCGCTGAGCTTTTTGCTTGAGTCACGTGACGGATCACTTTGACGTTCTATTAGCGCGGCGGGGCTTTTAACGGCCTCAAGTGTAATCGCGTAACTTTGTTGTTATTGATCCCGCGGGTCGGTCGGTTGTTCGTTGCATGTAAATTGCACGTAAAACAAACATGGAGGCGTTGGTTCGCACTGCCTAACGCAGTCTGATACGAACCTAATCGGGTCGCCCAAACACCGAATTGACGTTTGGGCGCCTCGCGCCAAAATTCCTTGTCGGCGGGACGCACGCTATCGCCTATCAGGCGCTCGCGCGTCTGAATCGTTTCGTCGATATTCGAGGTATTTGAAAGCACGCTCTCATCTCGTTCGAGCGTCACCCAGAAACTACGCCTTACCTCTCTCGTATCAATGCGCCGTGGCTTCTAGACTTTCGCCAAACAACGCATTTTGTTATCTTATTTTTGTTCGCAAAAATATTTTGCGAACATTTTTACTCATTTTAAGTCAGAATTTCACGTTCACCCGATGTTTACGTAAATTGAACGTAAATGGTACTGTCAGATGCTGGTCGGAAGCGTGTTTTTTCATTTCTTATTCCTTTGTTCTCGATGAACCAACAGTAAATCTGCAACACGCTGATAACCAATAAAATTGAAGCAATAATTTTTCTGCACATAAGCGCACGTGACTACTCGACAAGGGTACCGTAAATGAGACCGCGTCATTAAAGAACAAAAGTCGAATTTTATACGCGACGCAATCTTCCGATCTAAGTCATTGAATTTTCACGCTCGCATTCCTGTTTCGGTTATGAGCGAATATTAACCTATTTATAACCGCTTTGTATGGTTGAGTCAGCCTTTCGAAATGGATTCGTGCGAGTTGCCGAGCTTCTTCTGTTTTATAGTCGGAATAACATAAAACGTCTTGGCGAACTGTGACGGATCGACGCTCCGGCTTAGGGGAGAGGGTTTTCTTTGTGTTTGAACGTACCCTTCGTATACGAAATCGGGACGTGTTTTTTTTGACGATATTGTATGCGTATGCGTTCTCGTGATATTTGTACGGACTTTTAAGTCCGCAGAAAAATACGTAGCATGACAAATGTTAGTTTATCGGTTTTCGCGCCGCGCCATCCCTTCGATGGACAGCATCGCACGGCGGCAATAACACGGCAAGTTTATATTGCAAAGAATGGCTCTACGCGGATTGTACCACGTACTTGGTCCGACGCCAATTCACGCGCGCCGGTCTTGCGTTACTTTGTCTCGCGAACAAAAAGACTCTCGAAACGGCATTTTAACGCGAATCCGCCACGAGGAGTCCGTCGCGCCCGAGAACGTTTCGGTGCCGATCGATGCGCACCCGCAGCGCCGCTCGTGACACACGTTCGACCGCGTACATAGGGCTTCAAATTTCGCCTCGAAAATTAGTCACGGCAACTCTAACGAGCGCGCGAGCTTCGGCGCGACTAGATTGCCGATCGGCGCCCAGGATACCCCCGGCGAGCTCGCACACCGATACATTATTCATGTCCTTTTCTTCGGTTTTTATCACGCCGCGGGACTAATTTTGCCAGCCATTCGGTGCGCAGGAAGTGTTTTTAAACAATAAGCGCAGGGTATACATTAGCCGCATTAAGCATGCAAATTGCGCGTTTCGCTCGAACTCTTTGATACTCCGTCGGGCAGCAATTGCGACTTGGAAAACTATCCGCGGAGTAATTATTTCGCGTTGCGTGATTTCGAATTAAGGAGTCGGGCGCGGAAGTTTGAAAAAGTCTGGTACTTGTTGCGTCCTTGGATTTGGCTTAATTGGCGGCTAATTTGGTTTGGGGCGGAGCGGGGGTGGACAGCAAGCGAGTCTGGATTTGACGTGTGCGCGTTTTAAGGCGCGGCGACTTCAAATCAATCCTCATCGAATACGTTTGTCCGGGGCATCTGTTCAAGTCGGGCGTCAAAGGTTGCCTTCGGTCAAATCCGTTTCTCTCGCGACCGCTCGATACGGGTGGTCGTTCAAAGGCGTCCCAAAGCAGCTTTGCTTGCCACGCGATTCATCCAACTATGGTCCTTTGTTTACCGAAAGATTGCGGCAAATTGGATTCGCCGAACGGCCGCGATTTGAGCGTCATTAGACGGGGATTTCCAGTCAAAAGCTACGTGAGACGTTTGTTAATTTTAATTTTTCTGAGCGCCGAAATTGAGGCGCGCTTATTCCGACGCAACGCCAAGTTGACGACAATTAAGACGCTGGCTGCTCCGTGTTGACACGGGATAATCGGGAGAGGGGCGATCAAATAAGAAATAAAAGTCTCGATAAAATGCATTACCTATCTTGTCGACATTTGATCCGGCCTGCCAATAGTATACAGGTAGTTTTGCTTTATTTTCTATAACCTTCTATGGTTATAAAATATGCACTAAACTTGAGATTATTTTTACTTTTCTAATAAATAAAAATGCAAACGTATGGTACGTTATTTAGGAATTTTAAGTCTACATTAATGTATAATAAAAAAAAGTTACTATTCGATATCCAGATGATCGAGATAATCGGGTTTGCGTTATGATATACGCAGAAAATTTTATTAAGCTTAGACATACTTAATTTACGTGCCTCGACCCATCAACGTTCACAATTCTCTTAATTAAAAGAAGCAAACTGAATTGAAACACGAACCGGCTGAATCCTAGTTTCATTCACAATTTGGCGGTAACTGCGTGCCGCTTGCGTACAGTCTGAACCAGACCGGTGGAATGGGCCAGAAATATTGTCGACTGAAGAGTTTGGTCGCTTTAATGCCCGTCGTCATTAGCGATTTGAATTCGCGTGCGCCAGTCATGCTATTGATTTCTGTCTATTATAAATGTTTTGTACGGCAAACAAATCGTTAAATAATTTGCAACAACTCAATGGTCTCGCTGTTGCTTTGCAAAGGCCAAAGGGATCCCCTGGAACTGCGTCGCCCCACACAAAGCTTATTTACGTTGCGCCTATAGTAACACGCCAAACAATATACGGTATCTTTTTTCCGATCTACCTTTCGTGAGGCCGAGGTGACACGTTTACGACTGCAGAATTAACCGGTGGCTTTGCGCCGAATAAAGCGCAACATCTGACGGAGCAAATCTGTGTGTGAAAACAAATGTCCGCGCGTAGATTGACTTGGAATCGGGCATGAAAAATAGTCGGCTCGATTCGCGTAGATTCGTGCACCTGCGTCCCTCGGCCGTCGCCATAGTGCTGCACGCGCCCGACGAATAAACCGGAGTTTCGAGAAAAGCGACACTCGGCACAATGTAGAATTCGCCATTCAGATCCGGTTCTTCAGAAATGCGCACCGGGCGAGGCAAGACAAAAAGAAACCCAACGTAAGTGAAGAATTAGTCTTGGTTTTGCCGAGCCTCTCTTTCGTTTGGCCGTTGGTTGCCGCGGCTTTAAAAAACCGGCCGATCGTCGGTCTCCCGGTTGGTTGTAATTTTTTAATTGATTTCCAACACGCGCTACGCGTGGGGCCAAGCTTTAGAATTCATAGACGAACATTTGAAATTCGGTGTTTCTATTGCGAGGCAATGAATTAAGTTCAAAACGAGCATTTAATAAACCTCACGCTCACACACATAAGCGATTGTTGAAGCTTGACGTGGCATTAACATTCCGTTGATTTCGCCTTCGGATTTACGAAAACGACGCTCGCGCGTTATTTTTTCCGTCTCTCGGGATTACGAAAAGTATAGCCGAGATTTGAATGATTCATCCTGCGTCGTCTGGCGATACGAATGGCAAATAAAAGTTTTCCTTCGAACTTGCCGGAACGCACTCGTTCGGTGGCAAGAATAAGGACATTTCGTGGGATTCCACTTATCAGACATTTGAGCCCGAGCGAAACGTTGAAAGGCAAAAGAGTATACACCAGAAACGTTTCATCCATACAATTTCAAACGCGGATCCGCTACCGCCGGGAGTAAACGAAGTTCAGAATTCAATTCAGAAGGAATCACTCGCGTCGGATAATCTTTCAAAAAGCTCTCGTCCACAAAGCCGGACTATTTACAGCGCCGTGTAATAAAATCTCCATAATCCGCGACGAAGCGTAATCCCGGACGGCGCGAGTGTGCGTCGGAAAAAGGTTGACACGGCGCACGGCGGCGCAACAAATCCGAGCGACGTCGCAACGCGGCTTCGCGGTGGTTTAAAGGTGTCGGACGCGCGTGGCTTCGGCCGTCCTTCCTGGCCCGTTTCCTCTCTCGCATTCCTTTTGAACTCGCGCGCTCCGGCCGAGGTGTAACACCTTGTGTGCACGCTTGTAATATGCATGCTCGCTCCGAGACAACCGGTATTCTCCGGCACATGAACCGCGCGCACCGGACCCAGATACGGAGGCTTTGGCAGCCGCGCTCGTGTGCGTCCGTGTGCCCGTGAGCACCGCCTGCCCTCCCCCCTCCGCTGAATAAAGCCCGACCACCTTCCTGTTGTGTTATCCTCCAGATGCGGTTTAATAAGCGCGCCCAGACGACTACCTGTGTTGCTCTACGTGGATCGAGTCGGGCCCGCCGAAAGCCGAATGGCCGCGACACGAATCGAACAAAAAGTCCGTCGACGCGGCGAAACTAATGTCGGTCAATTATGCGACGCTCGATAATGTTATCGCAGCGAGATCAGCGTCGGATTTCGATCATTAAAGATACGTATCTACCCCACGAGCTTGTTCACCGAATTAACGCGACATACGCCGGAGCGTTTGAAAACCCACACTGCCGGCCTGATAACATCTCACTTGGACGCGCGAGAATAAAAAGCCGTGAAATTCTTCACTGTTATCTTGCGAATAAACGAACAAATTTGTATAAGAATGGAGCGCACAGGGAGCGCCAGCTGGTACGGCACGACCCGGGGGTAGATCTGGCTGGCGAGGGATGCTTTTGGGGTTACTTCAAAGGATGGACTTTCAGCCTCTATGTAAATAGAATCCGTGTCTATTATGTAAATTGCGGTTATTTTGAAATGTGTTTTTGTTTTTGTGCTTTTCGGGGGGCTCGCTTTTTGGACTTTCTAGGCGGTTCTAAATAGCCGTTCGATATCTGTATATAAACGTGGAGGTAATGGTTAAAGTACCTGATTTATGTATTTGCCATTTTAAGATCGTGGATTACGTGGTGACTATAATTTGATATATAAGAACGCACTTAGCGAATATAAATAAACTTTATTTACACTGAAAAAAATAATATACAAATTTTACCAAACTAAATGATAAAAGAAAGAAAAGTGAGCAAAAATGTAAATAAACATTTAGACAATATCTAAATTTACTATTTATTTGGTAATATTTGACATATTTTTAGAATTTTCTAACCGTAATTTATTATATTATTTACATTTTTGCCTATTTTTCCTACTCTTATTAGCTAGTTTAGTCAAATTTGTAAGCTTATTTTTTTCAGTGTATGGTACTGACAATTGATCAAACATTAAATGAATCAATTGATATTAAGGAATCAAAGACTTAAGCAAACTCAAGCAAAACTTATATGGATTTTTTTATTTAAAACACTTAAAAATAATGGTGTCCATTTAATAATCGATAAATTTAATTTTCTTTTATACGAAGAAATTACAAATACTACAGAAACTATGTTCATACAAAAACCTATATTTTTTTCTTTAACAAATTATACTGTTAAATTGAAAACAACTATAAAGAAATGTTTATTTGTACTGAAACTAATTTATTTGTGTTGAATCAACTTTATCTCAAAATGTATTATTGTAAAAAAATGTAAAATATATAATTCTAGCAAACGGTAGACTACGAATTAACTAATTCTATCAAGGTGACGTCTTGAGATATGTTTTGAGTATTTGAAAATTAATTATATACATCGAGGAATAATAGTAAACAGGATATTACGAATAAAAAGACTCGCAATTTTTCCTCTCGAAAGAACAAACATCAATTGTACTCTCTGAATACGTCTTTAAAGATGCGAGTAACTTGGTTGAGCCAAATTAAATCTAAATACTCGCAAAGTCTGCTTGAAAATAAGAATTGTTATCAGCGTAAAAGAATGTTTTTTTATTTCATAAAATTTAACATTCAATTTCGAATGAAATGATTTCGCGCATTTGGTAACGCGCAGCTGCGAGCCATAAAATTAAATTGAATTTATAATAGAATGCAGATTATATCGCCAAAGTTTGAACGTGTAAAAATAATCCGACTGAATAAATCAGTTATGCTGCTATTTATATAAAAACGTCAATACACATATTCGTAATGTTCGATGAGCGCGATCGCTGAACGTTAAATTTATCCGTACGTTTTCCAACATCCGAGGCTTCTTTATAGCGACGCATGAAACGTGCATAACTCGAAACAGTCGTCTGTTACAAGCTCGCTGCAAAAGGGTCTAACGTGTATCCGCGAGATAGCAAAACGAACGCGCGCAAACAATTTTCGCGGCAAATAATTGAACGCGCGCGATTGTGTGTAAATCGCATCGCTCGGTAATTAACGCAAATTGAAACGAATTAATTCATCCGACGCAAAGCGAGTGTCGACGCCGCGGAAATTGGCTGGCGAAAAAGTGGCGCGGTTATTACTTTTCAGTAGTCGCATTTTTGTTGCTGAAAATCAGCCACTTGAGTTTCGCGCGTACGTGACGGCGTATTGAAAAGAGGAAGGCGGAAGGGAAAAAAAGAAGCGGAGGCGACGGCAAAAGGAAGAAAGAAAAACAGAAACACAAAGCGGAGGAGCGAGAACTGGCGATGTCGCGACAAAGCAGTCATCTACATTCCAGAGAGTTGACGTCGGCGCGTTAATTAATTGGCGTAACTCGCC
Source organism: Psilanteris sp. ZL-2020 (assembly GCA_022817085.1). Taxonomy (NCBI): domain Eukaryota; kingdom Metazoa; phylum Arthropoda; class Insecta; order Hymenoptera; family Scelionidae; genus Psilanteris; species Psilanteris sp. ZL-2020. Next base: position 20,502 of record JABFQC010000288.1, read on the forward strand.
TTTGAAGCCTGTCCCTTTTCTGGGGCGCAGCGAGTCGTGTAAATGAGAGCTTTGTTTCTTTGAAGCGCGCAACATGCTAATGCCACGAAAATCCGTTCAATGCTTCTGGTCCCGGGCGCACAATAAACAGACCGTATCGGATTTTGTCTATTTGCTTTAATTAAAGCGCGCGGCCGAATGAAAAGGCCGCGGCGATCCGTGACTCCCGACAGCCGTCGGTTAATCGTCGCATCGCGCGGCCAATCGGATTAGCGAAGCTCTCTGCGAGCGCGTCTCTGGTGCGGCAAGGTGCGATGCGTGTTTGCCGAGAGGATTTGCCGCGAGCCGATACTACAAATTGCCGCGCGCACAATGGTGAGCTTACGGACGCGGTTCGATGGGATTTGGTCGCGACGCGTCGACAATTCATTCGGCGTCCCGCGCGATTTGCGGCTTTTATTTTCGCGCCGCGGAGTTAAACGCGAGAATTGACGGGATTATATTGGCGTCGGCTAATCCACTCGGGCCAAATTGCCCCGCGTCCGCCGTCCCCCGACTTGACTTGTGTTTCGCGTGGACGAACTTTCGGCTTCGATTTCGATCAATACCGGCGCCGCGGGCTCCGCGTTTTGCCTCGACGCGTCTATTTCCGTTGCGGGACCTCTCAGGGTCAAACGCGCCGCCCGGGGGACATAAATCAGATCTCGCGCAAATAAGCACGGCCCTGAACTTGCGGCGAATTAATTCGTCAAGAGCAGCGAGGTCAGAGGTGCGCGCTGCGTTAACGTCTCGCCGAGGTTGGCACCACTGCCAATCAAGCCCGACCCGACAAATGGTCGCACTTTTTCACGTCGATGCAACCAATGACCGCCGGCCCTCGGGCGATCATCCGCTCACAGCGGTGACAGAGCTGCGAACTTATGCTCGCTCGCGAGTTTTATCGCGAAATTGCCATTCCTCACCATCACAACGCGTCGTTGCTGACAGACACCCGAGTTCGAACGAGCGCGTTTTATTTCAATTCCGCTCCATTTCGCACGAGAAATTGACCTCAGACGGGAGTCGCGCACTCCATTCAATGGCGAGCCGGTTGGTTGGATAAGGGCAACCTCGAGAGCGCAAGATACAAGGGTCATCCGTTCGAACCATAATTTAACGAACGGAAGTAAACCGATCGAAAGTCAATTCCGATGGCACCGAACAAACAACTCCGTCGACGTAGCCTTCCTTCCCGTTATTCCGATCGCCGTTGTCAGGCCAAACCGAGACGGACAAAAAGATCGATTTCTCGATTAATTATCGGTCCGATTGCTTTATTATTGCAGCATCGATTCGATAGCTATCGTGCGGTTACGGAAACGGATTCGCACTCGCCGACGCGCGTTAAAGTGTTTCTAAACTAATAAAAAGGTGAAAGTCTTTGCGAGCACTTACATAAATACCGAAAGTAACACCAAGTCAAGCGCCGTTTATAATTAAGCGGCGTACTTTAGACGTACAGTATTCCGCGCGTTTCAGACGCATATTCGACACTTTCAAAATCGAAATAAATTCCGCACGTTCGAAAGCCGGCTGGCAACGCGTCGCGTCTAATTTATAACGATACTGTTACGAGATATTTATTATTGGTTCAATAAATACAGCTCGCTCGTACGCATTTGAGTACCCCGTGTTCTTTATTATGCAAATGCAACGCGTTTGCGAGATGCTCAGAAGCGCACGTTGTTGCGCGGAACGCGGCTCCTCGTATGACCAGGCGATCGTAAGAGAATTCCACGATGATTTACAGCCTTGCCTTGCGGACCTCGCTAAAGCAAACACAATTAATGGCGCAAAATAAAACGCCGGATTTTGAACGCGCTTGCGCAGACGAGATTGAATCTCGATCGCGATTCAATCTTTAATGACGCTTACAAGGCACCGACCGACGCGCGAGGCAAAGCGTACGAGAAACAAAAATAGTTTTACTAACGTGTCAGAAACATACTCCTTGGGTTGCCAACGTGTCTGGCGCGGGCATGTGACGTTCTTTTCGATAATAAAATGCGAAACGGATATCTCGATAGCTCGAGAGAAAGATTATGTTGTTACTGCATCGGACTCGCGTGCGACAGAGCGTAATATAGCGCGTGTAGGTAAATCGAGTACTCGAACGAAGTACGGAAATCGCAAGAAATTGTAACATCATAATTGTGGCGTCAATGTTTGTACGGTGACAAGAAAAGTTGCTCGCAAAATTAATTTTGGTTCAATTGAAACATCTGAATAAAGAACTCGTAATGCAAAATTTGATACTAAATATCATAATAAATTACAATTTTTTTGTTTAATGTGTCACATTTTACAAATTTGTATGAATCATCATAATGCTAAGAAAAGTAATTTTATAATGTGACATAATAATTTGTATTATTTTTGTTTTATATAACTTTTACTATAAATTTACAAGCCAATTAAAATATATCGCAAGACAAGTAATGTATTAATGGTATGGATGCCGAAAGTAATCAAGAACCTTGAACGACGTCGAATAATCTTTCGGTTAGTAATTATTCGAGTAGAAAATTTCAATCTGGTGTATTACACACGTTTAGACATATACTTTGCAGCGAGTACATTATCTCGGGAGTCATTTATATTACAGCGAGTAATCGATTGGAAACTGATGGTTGACGCGATGATCTTTTAGTCAACACCAGGTTATGTCGTGTACTCGTAGGTTGCCACAAGCAGATGTTATTATGTTTTGAATTGTAATGACAACATACGTCAAACTAAACTACAGCCAATAACACCATCAGGTCACGCCAGGGAAGCATAGTACTTTCGTCTAGAATTGTGGTACGTTTCCAATCATGTCGACGCATAACGTTTCGTGCGGGAATCGAAGAGCCAACGAAACAAAAATACCGTGCAAAAAGGGCACGGGCGATACCTGAAAATTGAGTATTGAAAGTACAGTATAAACATATATGATCAGGCGATTAAGTGTATAATTTTGAACGGCGCTTTCGAAATATGTCTATTCCTCGCAAACCACGTCAAATCGATTGAAAAGTCCCGATCGAAACGCAACTTGACAATTACGCAGTTTAGGCTGCAGCTGCAGAAACATTCAAATCAGCAGATGTTGCAATTACACGGCACCTTGTCGAGGCCCGGGGCGATCGCCGCAGTCGACTTTCTCGCGTCGTTTTTCATCGAACTCTAAACTTTGAACAGTTTGCGAGAACACGACTTGCTCGTTTTTCCTTTTAAAGCCGACTCCCATTCAGAGCGTTGATTTATTGAGATTAAGAATCCGTTCAAATCGTGTAATGAATCGTCGCATTGAATCCAGATTTGACGAGCCAACGCGGTATATCGCTTAATCTGGATTGTCTATATTTAATTGAAACGCAGCGCTTGATAAGCGAGTTAAAATAAGGTTTGAAACGGGGAAAGGACACGGCAATGTTAAAACGATATAATTATAAATCCCCACTGCGTCAGCGTTTGAATTTTGATAAACGCCCGGTATTGATTTTCGAAGATTCCCTGCGTCTGTCATCGCCCTCGTCTTGGGCATGTCGGTGCTCGACTTAAGCAAAAAATAACAAAATAATTCTAGCGTCAATTTTTTCGGTTTTATTCGCGTGTTACATGTTGACGGGAGAAATCTGATCCATAACTCCATAATAATACGTCAAAAGCGAAGTCGGCGCGGGATACTATCATCGCGAAAAGTATAGGCGGCGGACGGTTGATTGGCCGCGCGCAATTATAATGTATTCAAGCGTAAATAATTCGCACAAAAATGACGGACCCTGAATGCGCGTTATTCCTGTGTATGGTAATGCATTATGGTAATCGGAATTACGGTAAGTTACGATAAGGCCTGGTCTGTCAAACTGTTGACGAATATTCAAAACCGAGATTTTTGTTTGCGAAATCAAATCGCCGAATGCCTCGTATGGTTACCGCTCTTAAAGCCAACAGCGCGTTGTTTCCTAGGCTTTCTCTCGTTTCCCCAAGTTTGCCGACAGTAATGACCAACCGCCCGACCGTTTCCCAGGCTATAAAAGTCGCAATCCATAAATTGTTAACTGCCAATTGAACGCGCTACGCTTCGAGATTCATTACCCGTTATCAATCAACTGGGCTCGACTTTTTGGCCGCGCCGGCTGTTTTGGGCGCGCGCGCCATCTCGCGGCCAACGCCACGGACGACCTCTTCACCCACCGCCAAACGTGATTACCAATGATGAAGCGCTGAAAGTAAACCGTCGAAATGGTCGCTTTTAGTGTGCGCGTCTATTTGGCGAGAGTCGTATGCCGTCGTAACGGTTATTCCGTTGCGCCAACCATGGCCGGCTGCCAACACTCGCACAAACGTGACCCGAAAAATTCCGAAGCGGAACTCTCGGTCCAGAAGGAAGCCAAATACCTGTCTTCGGTTTGGACCTTTTTCGCGCGCGCTATTTTACGTATCCCGCTATGCGACGACGCAAACACCGCCGCGGACCGACGCGCAATTTAGCTCGAGCAACGGCAAATCACACGCTCAGCCGGCACCGGCGTGCCGAGCCGTTCATTGATTGCCGCGCTCGGAAGGCATTTTAAAAACTATTCGTTGTTGCGCGTTGTTTAATCCACTGACTTTTTCTGCTTTGTAGAAGTCAGCTCGACTCAAAACTCGAGTTAAAAAATTATCCGGGTTTGATGCACTACAATATTACTATGTTATATATTATTTATAAGTGTCAATATCGAAGCAACTTTAGTAATATACGATTTCAACGTCGGAAGGACAATAAAAATTGTCTTGTTAATTTTCCATGAAAACGTCCGTACGTAAGACGTCGTTTCAGCACAGTGCGATTGACCGAACGCGCGGTCGAAACACGACTGGAAAAAGCACGCTCGCCGGCATCCGTCTGCGCCGCGCAAGGTGTCTGGCGTCGTCGCCAGCGAGGCCGACGAATTGAATTTGGAAGATCCAATTTAACCGTACTCGGGCGGCATATTTACGCACGCCGCATATTTATACAATTGCGGAGCGCTCGAAACCCCGATTGAGAGGATGGATGCGCACGTCGGGCGCTGAATCGAACGCGGAATGCAAAGTGCGCCGCCGATACCCGAGACGCGATATCCAATCCCGCTTTTCCGCCGGTAGTCAAATGTCCTCCAGATTCTTTATGGCCGCTCTTAGTGCCTTCGCAAATCACACCCTATTGCCGCACATCCGTGGGAGCGTCGATGGAACGCGCCCGCGTACAAAAGGCCCTTGCGCTCTTTGTCTCTGTCTTGCCACGCGCCTCGCACTCGGCCCTCTTCGTTTCTATCTTTCCACTCATCTATTTATCTCTCTCTCGCTCTCTCTGTCTGGTTTCGCGTCGACACAAGCTACGCCCCCTGATGGGCTGCTCCCGCGTTTATCCGATATCCGAGGTGTTTTTCCTCCTTTGCAGATAGCACGAGATGCTGTTATGAGGAGACGTAAGCAAAGCCGGGCGTATCGCGTTGATTGCGACTTCCGATGACTCACCGTCACTCGCCGCAAACCAATTAATCGGCGTCAAATTAACTCGTTAATTTGCTCGCTTTTATTGAACGCCACCAATCCTGTTTATCTTTCTGATCGCTTTATCTTTCGGATCAATACGACACCGAGTATCGAATCATCTAAATTATAATAGCTCGTAATTGCGCTGAAATTAGATTCGGCTGACTCGTTATTTGCCGTGCTCGCGCTAGACGAAATAGTCCGGGTTAATCGAGTTTGAACTGCATTATGAAACAGCGAATTTCGCAGTTTCATTTACGAGGCTTTATTTCGTACACTTTATGGCCGATGACCTACCGATATTGCACGGCAAATTAGCCGCGTAATAATAGTATTTATTTTTTAAGCGACAAAGTGAATTTAAACTGGTAAATGGAAAAAAATAATCGGCGGTGTAATTAATTCATGGATCATTGATAGCAAAATGTTAATAGGAAAAGGTGGGTCGAGTGCCAAATCCGAATTCATTACCGATTTCAAAGTCTGGTCAGTTTGCCAAAATTAAGTAAAAAATATCCGATCAAAACCGACGCACGGTATACTTTCGGTCAGTGTACTCCCATTAACCACGGTTTATACTCTGCAATAAATATACATCTGGTTTGACGATGATCTAAACATCTTATACTGAAAATTGCTGACAATAAAGATGCCGAGTCATTGTTGAAGACGCAGATTGTAGGTTCAAACGATTGCCAATAAAATCGCGTTGATCGTGATTCTGAAGAACGCAATCGTCTGAATTGCGCGCACGAATCCAATTCGAATTCGGACTGCTGATTAGGGGTGGAATAATAAATGTGATTTGAAAAGCATCAGAGGCAATCGCGAGTCGTTATCGGGCGCGACCTCCGTATTCCGCGAGGCATATTATTGGCTTTCGCGCGAACCTCCGCTTATCTTATTACTTTCACCAATACACACAAAGCTTTGAATCGTTGCGGAGACATAAATTCCCGTCACGATAAAGTAGCGTTCGTCATTGACGCACGCGACATTAGGAATTCACGAGGCGAATCGAGTTTCCATCTCGGACGTGCCGAAGGACGAAACAATAATCAGTCCGGCGCGCGGCATTTCGTGTCATCGTACATTTATCTGAAATCCCACGAAAAGTACACGGTCAACGTTTGACGGGCATAATAACCAGCTAAATGCATCCGATGCAAGGCTCAGCGAATTCCAACGATCATGCAATCTCCAACCCCGTATCCAGCTCTAAGAAATCCCTCGTAATAACCGATCGTATGCGGGTTTGATGAACGCAATGATTCGAAATAAAAGACGAGCGATTCCAATTGCGAATGCTACCTTGGGTAAAATATCAGTTTGATTATTGATGCCAATGGGCTACTTTATATGTCGGTCATATCTTGTATTACATTGAGATGCCGATATTCATCTCGGACCAATGTTTTTCGTTTCAACTGCCACTGATGCGACAAACAATTGAGCCGGGTTTGAATGTATCCAGCTAAATGAATCGAAAAAAAATACGTTTTTAACCAACGTAAATTGGATATAACCGCAAACATTAGTACCTCCTTTGCCACACGAGAACGTATCGTTCTAACGCGCGGCACTTTTTTTAAAACGTCTAGCAAATTGTTGCGCAACGCTGTTTGCACTAAGTGGTTTTGTTCAGCGCTGACATAAATGTTAATCAAATGAAGAATAGCAACGTAGAACAAACAAAGATATCCTGTTGCTTTATTGTTGACGTTTGGATTATTCAAAGCACCGTCAGATACAATTTTCCAGAACGTCTCAAGTTTTCAAGCCGGACGACTCGAAAATCGGGACTCGAAAAAAGTTGTTGCGATTAATTTTTCACTTACATATGATTTTGTTTTATTCAAAATTGCACACCATTTTCGCACAGCCCAGCAATACGGCATAGTATAATTCTGAGACGATTCGACGCGACGAAATATAACCTACGAGATTCTAGCGAGGTTCTACAAAGTCCGTTGCTGGGAACGGATTCGCAATCTACGTAGAAAAAACATACTTTTCCTTTGCTGATGGCAATAAGTGGCTTCAAGGCAGCGCGCGAAGCCGTCCTTGATGACGAAACGCACTCCTCGAAGAGACGTTGTCGTTTATTCAGATGAGCGACGTTTGTTTCCCAACAGCCTATTGGCGTCGTTTGACACGATTGCCCCCAATTGACACCACTTGACCCCACCGTGCACGTTGTCATGACTCCGAGTCATCGGCTTACCAGCCAGTTAAACTTGCCCCGTGGCCTAATCAAATCCCCACCAGACCACTTCCACTGCATTATGACTCCACGTGCTCAACACTTTCAAGCTTCGCTATCACGCGCGCAACCAACATCAGCCTCCTCCGCCGAGGTTTATTGAATTTAAATCGATTTATGCAGAAATAAATACGTTAATACCAAACGATTAATTTCGATTGCGTTTCGCAGTCGTGATTTGACGATTTTGATCCAAAAATGGACGAGATCGCCGTGTCTATCTAATATCGATTTCGGCTTCGGTCAACCTATAGTTTACGAACCGTGGCGAGGTTCAAACGGGTGCAAAATGTTTGCATTCGTCGGAAAGTCAAAAATAATTGAACGTCGAGGATAAATGAATAGGGAATAAAAGGCACGTTATTCGCCGTGTTATTTCAGGAATGTGTTTCTCGTCTAAGAGCAGCAAACAACTTGTTCGCGAAAATTGCCGACAGTTGGCTTTAATCCGCGGATTTTGTAATTCCGAGCGACCGAAAAATAATGCCCCGTAAAAGCTTAATCGGGAACGCTGAAACTAAGTATGTTCGTTTCGTTTAACGTCGTGTTACGTCCGAGCGCATAGCTCCTGGAAGACATTGATTAATCGAATTGAAGACAAGCTCAACAACGAGCAGCGAGCGTACGAAGAAATGGCAAAGAAGAGAAAAAAACAGGGGAGGAGAAAGATCGGAGGTCATGACAGCGCTTTCAGCATGGCGCTCCGAATCAATTTAGCGTATCCCGCGGAGGTATTTCGCAGAGAGCGTTCAGCAGAGAAAGACAGCTCTGAACTCGGCACGACTGCTACTTTGGTTTCGAGCTTACCAAGTGGCGATAAATAACTCACACTTTGCGCCGCGACAAAAATGCTCCCTTTCTCTTTCGTGTCAACAAGTCTCGCTTGAATTATGACCTCGCGAATGTTTATTATAATCTTCCCAACTTCTGCAAATTCGTGCCGTACGAAACGAGTCGACAAACGCAATCTTTCGCGCGATAAATTAACCTCGATCGCCAACTCAAATAATGCTCAACTTTTCTCCCGAGGGACAATAGAAACGAGATAATGTTTCGATACGGAAACGGGCCGTTATTTAGTGATTCCTAAAATATATAATAAAACGAGCCGATTTAACGCGTTCCTATAATTTCGAGGCTCATAAACGTTTGGCTTCGAAGGTTTAAACTCTTGACGTGTACTAAATAACGTGCAAAATATTCAACGCGGGAATGTTGCGTTTAAAATAGCGGCAATGAACAGAACAAAACAATAATTTCAAATTTTTGTCTAATAAATGTGTAATCATTTGTCATTCGTTACCGCATGAAACTCGACGCTTGTCTTTGTTCATTTATCATTCGTAAGTCAATTCATTGAATCTTTCGAGAACAAATTATCAATAAGTAATTTATTAGACTAATGGATCATTAGATTACTAGCATGTCATAAATAACGTGGTTTGCACATACAACATACCACGAGATACGTCATGCTACGGAACGGAATACATATTATTGTGATATTATGATAAACGAGCTATTACGGTATCGAATAAAAACGTTGATGTTTTAACAAATTGGATAAAACTTTTGTGAATCAAATGAAAGGCGCTTTTGCTCTGTTTAAGAATCATTAATATATTCTTTTAATATAACAAACAGTAAATTCTGTTGCATATTATATATATATATATATGGATACATATGCTTTTAACAGTAATGACAATACCGAATAACTTTATCGTTTCCCTTCAATAAGTTCAATTTTTTATTACTGTTATTACTATTAAAACGGTAATTTTTCAATATTTAGCCGAGATATTATTCTATAATATATACCCATGTAGAAATTGACAACTGGCTCAATACTGTCCCAACGTCGGTGCCGGCATTGCCTGTACTGGCAACTGTACCGATTCAGTTGTTTTCCAATACCGAGCCAGTACTGGAATGTAACGACGGCTGAAGTATGGCCCATTATCGATACAATATAGATTCTGTGCTGGCTTACGTCAGGCTTTTTAATGGCGCAGTGCTGGTAAATTAATAAATTTGTATTTGTAAAAATTTAAAAAAAAACATTATAGGACAGATTTATATATATATACATTTATATTAATTAATTTAATTTTTTTTTCCTGGGAATCGAACTTAAGTGTATGATGCGTCCAGTTGAGTGTCGTCCAGATGTTTTGTCCCCAAGCTACTGCCTCTCATGTCAATACTGATATTATAATACTATTTAAGTACACAGTA
>JABFQC010000289.1:0-30499 GCA_022817085.1 Psilanteris sp. ZL-2020
TTATACATCGGACCATACGAATTCGGGTACTATATAATTTAGGTATAAAACATCCTTTTATACTAAATCTAAAACGTCCTTATATATAAAAATTAGCTGCGGTGTTTGATGTATAAGATTTATGTTTAGAATATACAAATATGTATATATAAATAATATACAACTAATAAAATATTGAGTAATACTATCTGAATTTGTTTTCAAATATAATGACATTATCTGTCATCGTGTTGGGAAAATAAATCAATATTTTTAACATATGAAATTGTTCAAATGTCATATTTAAATCAAAAGTACCGTTGGTAGAGGTATTAATTAACATTTGAACATTTCGAATCTTTAGATCTAAATATATATACAATTATCATTAATTAGTGTATCTTGCGTAATATTTTATCAGGCAATTGTCAACTTTAATGGCCTATTAAGTAATTAATATACAAAATACATATTTACACTGATACGTATCTTGGTGTTTTCAGATACTGAAATTGTAAAATATAAACATTAATTTATAAAGAAAAGTATTCAGTGCTTATTAATTATCAAGTAAAATGTAATCTACCAGGCATGCGTAACATATGTCAAAATAAGTTTATTATACGATGACATGAACTTTCACATGAAAAATCGCATGTCGAATCGTATTACTATGCCGAAGGGTGGCAGATGACTTTGTGTTTTATGGATTTATAAATTTGATTACATACATTATCACGTACATTTTTATCAGAACTGACTGCAAGAACATTTACATAATCAATTACTAAATACAATATATATATAGCTTGGTATTAATTTTTTGTCTCACCTATTTTTAACGTCGATACATGGATGACGTTGAGAAGGCATATTTTGTACCTTCTTCGCGCTGGCATTGACTTGTTCGTTGGATGTGATGTATCTATGATGCGCGACCGAATCTGGCACCGATTTCTGATGTTTCGCCAACATGTGCATTGCATTTAGCGAGCCGCGACTCAAACCTCGAGTTATGTCCGGCGTAACGCTCCGAAGGGGCTCAACCTCTTTTTGAGTCTTCCGCGACGGTAAAGTGTAAAATTGCTGACTAGACTCCGTTGTTCGGTCGAAGTACTGGTGATCCACTTTGCCATTCAGTTTGTTGTAATTTTTCTCGTTGTTACAGCTCTTGGCCCTGTTGTCGTCCAGATATTGCGGACGTTGCGAATTGTGCAACAAGTAAGCTTGTTGCTGGTAGCCCGGCTGGAGCGGCTCTTCTTTCTGATATGCATAATTGTTGCGATTATCCATGCTTTGGTATATAATCTGATTCTTTTTATCCGCCGGGTGCTGATTGTATTTGCAGTCGTCTTGCGTCTGACTTTTGGCGCGTTCTTTTGGGGGAGAAGTTTTAATGTAGGGCGAAGGTTGAACAATCGCTTGCACAGGAATCGAATCCCCGGAAATTGCTAACAACGCATTATCTGAAACAATCGGGCATTGTGATTTAAAAGTTTTCCAAGTTCAGCGTCGGATGATAAAAGCGGTTCGTTTTTCAATCGGAACAGTAATCCGGCGACGTTAACGTTTGGAATATCAGTTTTGCAACATGACTTTGGCAGTCGTCGGGTTAAGTTAGTGAGTTAGAGGTTTAGTACGACGGTTACAATTTGGAAATTGCGATCATTCGTTGCGTTATTTCTATTGAAACTCGAAACCGAGAATCCGTATGTGACTTTTCAATATTGCGGCGAACCACATACGCGAATCCATATTCTATATCTCGGATTTCGTTCGGGTCATCGGGTGTCTTTCTAGAGTTGACACACAACACGTTTCGCGACACCAACGACGGCTTTAATTCTAAGTTGTATTAGTGAGATTTTAGTCGTGTATTAGTATCCCGTATGGTTTGAATTAAAATGGAAAAGTTGCGATTAACAAATCTAATGTTAGAAACGTCAACGTAATATGCAAAATATGTACTCACCAGTTTTGGAATGGCATATTAAAATTAAGTGAACACGCGTGTGAGGCGTTGCTTCGCAATGCATTAATTGGGGTTAAATGGAAACAAAATGCATTAGACAAATAATGGAATCGGAAACAAGTAATATGCAAATTGAAAAGTTCATTAACAGATTATAAACGCATTGGGTTGTGTATATACGGAGAAGATATATATTTAAAATTTTACTATATAATATATCAAAAGTAGCATATACTTGAAAATATTATAAAAATTACTATATCATATATTAAAATTGTCTACGTGAGTTGAATACAATATTGTGCGCATTGAAAAGTTTAATACATTGTATAGTAATTTTTATAGTATTTTCCTGTGTATCTTATACACTGAGAAAAATCAAACATGAAAAATTACTATTTATAATACGATCTTGGTCTTTTGAACAGAAAAATGTACGTTTTTTACGTAGAAATTTACTACTTTATCTGAAAATATTACTGCTAAACATAGTAAATTCCACGGTTTTTCTCTTAAAAGTCGAAGCTCGTATTATAAGTAGTAAATTTTCATATATAATTTTTCTCAGTGTACGTAGAAAAAAGTTATAGCTAATTACTATACCTTTTTATAGCAAACTCTCTTATATGATGTATTTTGCAAAAATTTTATAACAACTGTTACAATAATTTATAGTAAAAATTACTGTATGGTATTAAAGAAGTTACTTTAGTAGTATAGTAATTTTCCATTGTTTTTGTTTGGATATCCTTGGAACGCCAGAATCATAGTAATGTTTAATATTGCTTTTTTCTGAGTGTACTTTTGGTATATTGTATGGTAAATAATTGGATACATGTTTTCTCAATGTAACATTTGCGACGACGTTCTAGGCGTCACGTTTTTGTTCTTTTTCCCGTTGATTCAACAGTCAATGCGTCGTAATAATTTGGAAACCCCGCGGAAACAATTTCAATGCTTCATATCACTTTTTTCTCATTGTAACGATGGTGGTGCAAATGGGATGTGGGACCAGTTTGAGTATTTACAATCGAGAGGCAAAATCACAAAATCATGCATACATGTATATATGCAGCTTTAAAAGCGCACAATGATCATGTGGGGACAACAAAAAATAACAAAATGCAATCAAAAATTCCACAATTAAGTGCATCTATTAATACAATTATAAATATGAAGGTACATTATTTACAAAGAAGAATGCAAATTAAAATCAGTGGAAAAAACAATGCGTGAACTTATCAAGTACAATCACGGACGCTCATTAAAAAGAAAAATAAAAGAAAGCTTACACGTAAAAAGTAAGACCATGAATTGTTACACACATATACACAATTTGTTCATACTCAAATGCTCTCCTCGGATTGTAAGTACGTCCATAATCTTGTCAATTAGTTTCAAGCAATTAATTGTTATAATTAAAGTGCAATAATTATGTTGTGATGTGCACTCGTAATACGTTCAAGCGTTGAAAATTGAGTGTTTGCTTGTATGAAATCGAAACGCAATATTATTGTAATAAGTGATTCGAAAGGGATTTTAATAAACGCGACTCTGATAAACAAACAGTGCTGTTGGTGCAAATTATTATTTATACATTGACAGGATTAATTATTGCGTTTTAAAATGTTTGCGAAATTTTATATCCACGATTTAGCAACATTTCTTTGAATCATCAAGAATTTGGTCGTTGTAAAGCGGGTGTTTTGAAATTGTAACGAGATTTGATATAGTTGATTGAAAATGATACGTTATTTTGTGTGGAACTGCCTGAACGTACTTGGATATTATTCCCACGCGCTTCCGAAAAGTTAGCTTATGTTAGTTTAATGCAAACGCCACTTACAACGCGAGACGAGCATGATTTTATTAACTAACATGCATAATGGACGGAATCATTATATACGTTTATCAATATATAGATGAATATTAAGATACATTTTGAATATCACATTCAGAGACATTATATTAATAATTTAGCGTCAAATTGTATTGAGCAATCAGTTTACTTATATTGTATGATTTTTATCCTACACATTTGAACTGTATCAGTGTAATACCTTTGCAATTGCTAATACAGAATGCCTTTTGTGCGGATGTATGGTATGAAATGGATTAAACAATAAGTATACGTTCTATGACTTAGAGACGAATTTTTAATTTTAGGTTTGCAATTATGAATTTAATATTAGCATTATGTCTGCGTTCAATTGGAATTTGTTAATATATTATATATTAATTGCACTACAAATGTAATTTTTTTTGCAAATAATTCATTAATATTAGTTATTGTAATTGCTATCGTATAATTTGTGAATGTAATACTTTACGCGAGGTACTAAAATCGTCTTATAGATATATATGTAAACAAAAATATGTCTGTGATTAATTTGTAGGCGTACGTTGGAACGCTACTAATTTTATTTATAATTTATACATATTTAATTAATTCTCTGAATCATTCCGAAAGTTTAATTTTACAAAACGACTATTTACATGATTTAATATAAATTTATTATATAATTTCATTATATATTATACACCTATTTAATTTACATCAAATTCAATGTATTAACGAACAGTGTTTTAATTTCGTGTCATGCAAATGGTATAATTAAAAGTTATATAATTGGCGATGAACGTATAATTTATTATCGAGTGAAAATGAATAATAATGAGTGCTTAATAGTCAACATTTATTTCCGTCTGGTTTGCACCCGCAGTGACTAACAATAAGAATAAAACTCGATAATTATTTCAGACAAAGTCAGTTCAACTCTGTTCGTTAATAATATTTGATTAATATTAATTCAATTGTATGTACAAGGTTACATTATTAGTTAGACGCTAACACCAATGAATTAAAACGTGTCTTTCTTAAATAGCCCGTTAAATGTGTCATCTTTCTCATGAAAATTAATTATGCCTATCCAGATGAAATCCCGTTACTTTCAGATAAACACTTTGTTTATTGATTTGAAACATAAAAAATGATAACTGCAATATAAATTATCAAATTTGTGTCATGTGCACATTTGTTTGCAATTTATTCGTACCACTCAACAATTTGGTTTTCTTATGTATTAGTAATTTTACATTCTTACTGCAACATGAATAATTGTAGGTTTATTCATATCATCGAATAATTTTTTTTGTCTTATATTATATATATATATTTATGTATATATATATATAATTGTACTCATTAGTTGTACTATTTTTTGTTCAAAAACCCTTCGAAGTCAATATACACCATTTTTAAGACTAACTTTTCAGCGCATATGTCAATGTTAACTTATTAATCAAGAGTTTGTTCAACTAAGTTGCAACTCTCGTTATACAAATTGAAAATTACGTAGGAAATGTTTGCGACGGAAAAAAGGAAGGTAAAAATAATAAGAAAAGTGATGAACTGCTTCGCAGAAAGATCATTTGTATCGCGAGCAATTCTTTTATATCATAATTTCAGTCGCATCATTTTTTTCCTATTCAGATAAATTATCTCGTAGATGTTTGTCCTAGTTTTCACACATACACAACGACTGTGTAATTGTAATGAGATTATAAGGACAAACGCACGTGAATAGCGCGCAATGATAATTGATAAGTTGAGCATGTGCGCGTTCTTTCTAAGTAGTCCCAGTGTTAAAACGATAATTGCAAATCTCGTAAACGATTAGATGACATTTTTGCGTCCACTCGTCGAACTAATTACATCGT
This sequence comes from Psilanteris sp. ZL-2020, assembly GCA_022817085.1. Taxonomy (NCBI): domain Eukaryota; kingdom Metazoa; phylum Arthropoda; class Insecta; order Hymenoptera; family Scelionidae; genus Psilanteris; species Psilanteris sp. ZL-2020. Next base: position 5,672 of record JABFQC010000289.1, read on the forward strand.
ATGAGCGAACAGATATCTCGTCTGGGATTTGACAATGAATCATAGGCATTGACTGGCGTATAATTTTTGTCTTCGATCCAGAGTTAAATTTACGAGTGCAATTATTGCGTGGGAATCAATGCGAGGCGAATCTGAATCAGAGTCGGCGATTGTGTACGAATGAAACTGAAAACGTCCGATGGAATGGCAACTGCGATGACGGAGAAAAATAATGATAATTTTTTGCATGACTTACGGGGACGTCGCGTTGCTAGGAAAAGGAGGTGTTTGGCCAACATTTTGTGTCGTTGACAATCGCAGCGAACGGGAGATTAAACTGGTTGTCGGTCAGACGAGTTTGCCTAATCGCCAGCGGCGACCGTTCGTCTAGTAATCATACGTTCACTATGCGTCACATACTTCAACCGTTATCTGTCTCTGCAGTTGTCGGTAGAATTCCAGATCTTTTTAATTACTAATAATAATCAGGCGCCGCGCGTTATATATATACGCAAATCGCATTTTATATACGACCGATAATCAGAAAATAATTGCTGCGAATGTTTCGAAGAGGTCAAATCGTTTGAATGAAGCGAGCGTGTTCTTAGCGGAGCGAGTAATTCTGTCTTCTGAGCGGAGCGACGGTTTTTGCCAACTGACGAAATCTTCGCTGAGTCGCGTGATTGATTCAGCCGTTTACTAAAAGCTGCGTGTTCTTCGACTAACTATTTCAATCTATCGGCAAGAATTGAGGAAGGAGAAGAAGTTCGAGGTAGGGATGTTTATTAATCAGAATCTGGTTGTATCACGTGGGATAAATATCGATGTCTGATGCAATAAGCTTGACTATTGAGCCACCAGCAAGTGCGTGGCTAATGATAAGGGCTGATTGTACATGTCTCCCTGATCTTTTCCGTCTTCTGTTGCAAGCTTTTAGTCTATTTATGAGCGCATCGGCGTGCATTTTTGTGCAACGCGCGATGAATTATTGTGGCAAATGTGCGCATCCGACGCGCACCCCTTTCTTCGTACATTAACCTTAGAGTTATAAAATATTTGTAATGTTATTTTAATGAAAAGTATTATTAATCATTTGTGCTTGCCGCGTAAGCGATGTAGAATATTTCTATTTCGATTTCAGGATCGATTGGTTATTTTACTGGCAAATTAAAGCAGCCAATTGGTATTAGTTTTTTTAGTCAATACGTTTTAGTTGCAATTAAATCAAACGTACAAATGCACATTTTGGAATTCCTAATATATTTTAATGTTCGTTATTCGTTGCATTAAAATATTTGCAACGCTTATTTTGTTTATTAAAATGTAAAATGGTTAAGTGTGAGTGTTAAACGAAAATTTAGTTTGTTTTCGTTGAATTTAACACTTTTTCCCGTTTGAAATTTATTTAAATAAATAATTATAATGTTTATATTTTGTAACTCGTGGGAAATCAATTTCTATCCATAAATTCAATCGGAGTAATTGAAATATGGTTAATAAATGAGAAAACTTAAAAATTAAGATGTGTAAGAAGGCACGTATTAATTGAAGAGGGAAGAACAAGAGCGAGCGACTGGATGAGAAAAATCTAAAATTTATCTAGTAACCTTGTTAAACATCGCTCTTTGCTGGGGTTACTCATTGTCTTTATCGGGGAAATATTCCACTGTCATAGAATCGTCTTTATCGTACACAGCTATAGATATAACACTTGACTCACGAGTGCAGCTATGAAACTAACACGAGATTACATAAACGTGACAATTAACTCGACGATGCAATTTCTATTTCGACATAGTTATTTTCATTTTGATCGAAACATGATTACATGAGTGGGTCAACAGCAATATCAATTTTTAATCGTTCTTAACAAGTTGAGAAATTCTTGCGTGACAAATATGGAACTTGATTTACCAAATTTCTGTGTCATTTCCTGTATACATAAGGACACGAACGGGCTCTAAATCTGTTGCCCTAGGTCTAGGACTAGAAGGCAATAAAGAAGGTAAAGTTTGAGAATTGAAATCCGGATTTCTTTCCATCGGTGGTTCTGGACTTGATACTGTTTCGGGATAATTTATTCTTTCTTTAAGCAATTCTTCTTGAATTTCTTCCGATGGTGTGCGTATAATTTTTGGCGACTTTTCGGAATTGTTTGCAAATTTCTTAATAAATAACATGGGACTGTTTGCCATTCGATAACTTTCGCTTCGTTTTATTTTTCGTTCAGTGTGAAGAGGAGATATAACGGAAGGGGAGTTCACCGCCGAGTCCACGGCTATATAGCAATTAGTTTCTAATACGTCGCAATTTTGGATCGCGTTGTTATTTTCTTTATTTTGGGACTTGTGTTCGTCGTCGTTATGATTTTTCAATTCCTCAAAATCGGAAACTAGAAGACGTCTTCCTAATTTAGGAGTGTTCCCTTTGGACACGAGATTTTCAGGACAGATATTAGTCCGTTCAAAATTCAGAGTTTTACAATGTAGGGTCTTTCTGCTTAAATGCGTGACTGGTGTATCATTAGGGTTTTTTCGTTTCCAATCAGTCTTTTTCTTAGGCGAACAAATTACACGTTTCTTATTGTTAATACCGATAGAATGTTTGTACTTGGAAAATTTATTAGAATCAGTATTTTGAACACTTGTTCCCAAATTTGACAATTTAGTTTTAATTTGTGACAATTGCGTTTTATGGTCAGTTTTATCTGATAGTAACGTATTTCTTGGTTTAATATTTTCGTTGAATGTTCGTGTGTGATCGGTCGATGACTGAGTGCCTTCTAATCTACCGGTGCCAGAACAACCATCAGTGCTGGGAGCAGTGGACGTCTTACCTTCATCTTCTTGCATGTTAACGTAAGCCCCACGGACTTGCTTATGGGGACTTGTAGGACTAGTGGGCCCCACGACTGTCGATAAGGTTCGAATATAATCTGGACTTGTGGCACGCTCTGGACTTTTTGCGGCTCTAATAATTAGTTTCCCTAGTTGAGGTGAGGTAGGTGGTGTTGATTTTAAAATACCGTCTATGGAGTCTTGAGTTCTCGCTACTGCGCGTACATTTGTAGGTGTACGGTGAAGCATTGGTGACGGACTTGGGGAAGCACCGTCTTTCACGAACGGACCTGTAAATAATACGAATTAATTTTAAAATTATATTATATCTTGCCGGAATTATAAGGTATTGAGATTAAATGGAAATTACCTGGAATGAATGTAGTATGAGACCCTTTTCGTCGTTTCAAACTGTCTGATGAATAAACAACTTTGCCTTCAGAATCAAGAGTAACTCTTGCCCCTTGTCTTCGTCTTTCCAACGAGGAATCCGGCTTTTTTGGTAGTTCACTCAAACTTACATATTCAGCATCTTTTCTAAAGAGATCAGCATTAGCATACGTAGCAGTCATTCGGTTATGCGTTAAATTTTGTCGCTTGTCATTATTGTTTCTCACGTCAGCTATGGTTACATAGTCACCGGAGTCATTTTGTATCACTTCGTGTGCTGTTTTCTGCTGCTCTTCATTCACTTTCTGCTGGTGCTTTCTAACGTTTATGGGTAAAACTCCGCGTAGTTTTTCGAGAACGCCACTCAAAGGACTTATTTTAGTTGTAGAATGTATAATTTTATCAGTCGGGTTTTGTGTGAAAGTTTGTACTGTAGCGTATGGATTTTTATCCTGTCCATTGATTATGTCCACTTGCGAAATATTATTAACAGATGGCATAAACACATGCCCGTCTGGTTGCTTCACCTTTTGTTCAGATTTATTGATGTCCGTAGGTTCTGCTTCTTTCGTATGTTCATCGTCAGAACCGGGTGGGGTGATGATGCACATTGATGGAATTCGACTAGCGTTTATAGCAGTTTTCGATCGAATTCTTTCAATTCTCTCACATCCTTCAAGATCGCTAGATTCGGAATATTCAAATTCAGAACACGATCTACCAGTGCAAGCAGGGCTTGAAGCAGAATCTACAGGCGATGATGATGTATTATGACCACTGTCTGGAGATTCGCCACCGTTTTGATTTTGTCCATGTATCTGGAAAGAAATTCATTCACCATAATAAATATTATTCGTAAAATGTTATAAAATATTAGATAATATAATTTCTTAACGAATTTTACCATAGCTACTACCGTTAAACTAGATTTTCTTTCCGGTGGTGGTGGTGCTAACAAAGCCGTACACACTGTTCCAGCTGAACTTGTAGTGGTCGATGTAGATCCACGTCCAAAAAGTTCATATTCGTTTTCAATAACTGGTGACGTTGGATCGGAATTGATATCGGTGGATTTAGTTAGTGGAGTTTGAGGTAATAATTCTTCTTCTCGTAAAGTTTTAAGGCCAGAATCGACATGGAATGAGGTATAGTACCCTTCGGTGTCACATGAATAAACTGAAGACGTTTCGCCATCGTCGGAGAATGGAATCACAGTTAGGTCGTGAATAATATCTGGTGTCAACGTACCCTCTGATGTTACCGAAGAAGAAGCGGATGTATCACGACCTTTGAACCGTCGTATGTGGTTTAGAGACGTTGAAGAGGTACCAATGGAAGCAGTTGTGGTTGACCTGTGAATATATGTTACAATATTTAGATTTTCGTAAATATAAATTACTTATACCCTATATGTCAGTAATATTTACCTTGGCGGATGTGTCGCTGTTGTTGTTTCACTTCCAATACTAGCTCTTCCACTTTCAGATGATGCGCTCCAATTACCAGAACTTGAATGGGGTTGGTCTTCTCTATTTCCCTTCCGTCGTTCTCTTCTTTGTGCAGCACTCTCTCTTAACTTGACACTAGTTTGCTTATTATCTGTGTTGGGTACTGATACGGGAATACTAGATATGCTCTTTCCACTAGAGCTTGAGGAACTAGGCTTTCTCTCATGGGATTTGTCTTTTCTGCGTCTACTTGATACTGTTTCGTAAATATTAATGTCGTCTGGTGATTTGGATTGAACTGGAATTGTTCGTTCATCGGTTGAAGAACCAGCTCCATTTACCGATGTTTGATTAATGGATTGAGATGATTTAGGACTAATTAACTTCAGTCGAGACATACCCCATGATTTAAGCGTATTAAAGGGTGACTTTTTGTCCGTCGGTGATTCTTTCTTAGATGATCCTAATAAATCTGTACTAACAGAACGATGCGCCCGTGGTGAATCATCAATCATCGTTTCTTCAGTTTCACCGGCGGTAATTTCCCTACACAAATTTATTTATTATTATTAGAATGTAACGCGCAGAATAATGCAAAATGAGTCATATGAAAGTATATATAATATTAAAATTCACAAACGCTTAAAATATACATCTTATTGTTATTTCTCATATATTTCTTAATATTTAATTGTTACGACTTCAACATATCATCAACTAATGATTTTTTGATCGTCAGATTTTAGCAATAGTATAATAAAATATGATTCCGATAAAAAAGATGTTTGAGACATAGAACTTACTCTCCAATAGCTTGACGAATTTCCTTTTGATCCGTGCCAGCAATTGTATTTCGTCTTTTCCCTCGAGGCCTTCGTGGTCTGGATCTTCTTTTTACCGTTGTTTCTTGCGCTTCTGGTCCTGATAACAAAGATCTTCTTCGCATTGACATTCTGTCGAACCTTCTACCGCTTACATCAACAGCAACAACTTCAGCAGGAAATCTGTAGTGCGTTCAATAATTAATTATAGTTTTATAAATTATGAAAAATAAAATAAAAATAATACTTTCTTATCAAAATGGGTTGTTATTTATTTCTATTTGCACATTATATATTACTTATATTGGAATAATAAAAATGATAAAATAGAATAAATTAATTCCTTGAAATAAAAATAATAAAATGCTTCTTTTAATGAATCGCTTCACATACTTAAGTGCGATTGCTTGAACTTGTTCTTCTGGACTTGGTAATTTATGATCAACCGCGCTGTCATCTGTAGTATCTCCCAAAATTCTTGACATACAGTCTGGTGGTACTGTAACGTCTCCGAGAGCTTCTGCGGAAGTCCATCGTCGCAAATCTTCGATGGCCGCAGGCTGAAATAAAAAATGACACTACTTTATAAAACTGCGAACAAATTTAATTGAATCATAACGTTAAACGATTAAAATTATTAATAACGCTATTAATATTATTGTAATCGCAGTTGTTGAGTTCTTTTCATAAGTTGCATTTTAAAGTGGTTTTTATCTTTTGACGTAACGGAAATACAGGAAACGTTGAATTAAAACATTTAGCGCTTATTTTTACGATGTGCTGGGTATGCATTAGTTTAACAGTTACTGGAGCAGAAAAAGTTTTACACCACATGTCCGTTTTATGGTAACGAGTTGCGTAGGAGTTTGCATTGTTAGTCGCTATCATGCGACAAAACTGGATCTGGTGCACCGAGAGTGGAACATATTGCATTACCAACTGGTTTTTCTGTGGTTAAAGTCGTCTCATCTCGTTTCAGAGTCTTATACGACGCTAATCAAAAAGTTATAACGCGAACGGTTTCTCTATCAAATTATTAACTTTTCCTCGATATCATTTCTTGGCAGATTAAATATATATATATATACATTTGTGTTTATCAAAAACACATTATTTAATCTTAATTCTGAAATGTTTTATTTGGTTTGAAAATTGCTTGAATATTTTTGTAGACTAATCATTATGACTTGAAAGAATATCTTGTTACGTAAAATAGTAACAGTTATTGGATTATAAATGCAGAAATAATAATACGAGTATTGTCAATAAGAATACTGTTCACAATGTTTCTAGATATTCTGTGAATCATGTATCAAGATAAAGCTGAAAGTAGTGTAAATAACTTAGCGGAAATGTGTTATTATAATGCTAAGTTTTGCATATAATCATAAGATTAGTACGCACTTTCGATAATATAATGAGCTTTACTTGTTATAAGAATTTTCAGTAGTTTTTGTATTATAACGAATGTTTTTGTATTAAAACATTTCGTATTAAAATTCGAATTGAAATCTTGATTATCTCGCAAACGTTTATAAAAGAAGAGAGTCATTTAAAGTTTAATCATTTATTATTATTTGTAAGATTTTTTCAATAAGTATTACACATTACAATCTTGTTTAGAAATTGATATCATGTAAAATCTATTGCCTAATTAAATCTATTTAAATGCTGAGTTACATATTTGTTTGCAAGTAAATTTGGTTTAAAAAGTTATTATTTCCTTAACATTTAAAAAGTTCTACGAATGTCTAATACATCATGGTTATAAACTTAAATTATCGTGCTTATGTTATTTCTGTATTTGTAACTTAATTTTTTCTTCACACGAATTTTCGTTTCGCGGTTTGTAAAGCGACGTTAATTTGTTTCGTATTATTTGGACCCGTCTGTGTAACAATGCGTTGTTATGTATAGAAAATAAGAAAGACCAGCTTAGAAATCCGTGAGGTTCATTAGCGCCACATCGGCAGGTATATGGACTGTAGATAGATAAAAGGTAAGTTAACTGACAGGACCATCACTCCAGGTGTTCTTTTCTTAGAAGATACCTACATAATGTGCCAGCAACCTGTCCGGTGCGGCCTTGTTGACTGTACAATGTCTCGTGAATTTTAAAGGTTAAATTTTATGATTGAACGCAAGATTTACTACACGGATCAACAATTTTCTATAATATTGTAATCACATGCGAATTTCAAATGTTTGGTTTTAAAATTGCACCAGTTTATAGGTAGCAACGAGCAAAATCTTGAAACGACTCGTAAATGATTCGCGAGTAAATTTACGAACAAAAATGTCAAAATTTCAAATATTTGTTTTAAAGTATATTGCTCAAATTAATTTGTGTACATTTTGAATGGCGATTGCAATTAATTTGCATAAAGTATACTTCAGACCCGGTGTTTACACTGAAAGAAATAAATTACGAAAAATACTATCTATATCATTGATTCGAAATCATAACATAAAAAGCATAATATTTACTATTTTCAAAAGTAATATATTATGATAAAGTAGTATTTTTCTATGTAAAAACTAACTTTTTTCTTTTAAAAACAGTAAATATTATTCTTTTTCTCTAATGATTCCACATTAAGGATATAAATAGTAATTTTTCGTCATTTATTTCTCTCAGTATATATGCTCGCAGAATCAAAATATTCAGTTGCCATTTATACGAGCATACGCGGCGTGCAATACAACGACAGGGACAAAATGCGCGTATTGGTACGCTGTCGTATAAACTAGTTTATTTGCGATTATAATTATAATCTTCGTGGCAAGCGTAGAAATGAAAATCATAAGTATATATCTTGTTACAGCCGTTTGCATTTTTCACGATATAATTATGTTGTAATTGGTAAAGGATTGCAATTTCAACTTGAAGACGTTTCGGAGATGAACGAGTTATTTGAATTAGTATTAATTAGTGTAAGTATGGATCGAGAATTGTGAATGAAACGTATATATAAACGACGCATGAAAATATTTCGTATATCCGTTATGAACTGAGACGCGCTTGTGTATACCTAGAGGATTACTTACGGGCCCTCGGAGAAACCTTACAACCTGGTGGGTGGAATTCCAGCGTTGCCAGATTAAAGATTAAATTTTTTTAGTTCTTTCAATTGAACAAAGCTAAAAACTGATTGGTACATGACATTCATCTGTCAACAAAGCGAACGCATTTAGAGCTGTCGAGGGTCGTGATGGACGTAATACATTATTTATGTTCAATTGGCTGTGATATTGAATTGGCATGAAAGGTATGAAACGCTAAAACCAAGTCTTATATTTGCGAATTATTCAAACAGATCGTCATAAATCGCATATGTTTGCTGCGCTACGGGATTTACGACGGCGTATATGTATAATTTGTTGGTTCCATATCGGGGAATTTAATTAGAAAGTAGAATAGAAGAGAATTAATACAAAATGGAAAGTATTGCTTCCTTGTCAATTTACAAACCACTCGTGGAATTAATTTCTACAAATGACGAGGATCATTTTTATATAGTTGTACGGTATAGGATATTTTTATTGAAATCCAATGATTAAGAATGACTGGAAAGAATTAGTGTTACGAAAAGACGTGTTTTTTGTTTATACGTTCAATTTTTTTTTCAGAGTTTTTCGGTGAGATAAGGTGTTAATGATTCGACGAAGGAATATTCTGTTAAATTAGTAAATATGCCGTTTGATATTAGTATTGAAAACAATTAAAAGAAGATTAATTGTATCGATAGTAGAAACGATACGTCGTTTCACAATATTTGAGCTTATTAGTATCGAATATAAAAGTTATTGTCGAACATGTAAATAAGTTTCAATTATGTTCATAAATCAAACGATAATTTACATTTTTTTTTCTTTAATTAATTTAATTTAAAGTTTAAATTAAGGATAATTATTTTGCGAATAAAATAAAGCTTCTACCGTTGGAATAAAAAAGTAAATAAAAATCTACCTTTCTATCTTTTATTAATAGGCTACGAATAACGAATAGAAAAGAGCGATTTTATTCCGTTTTTGTTCAGTGCTTGTTTTAGTAATATGTCTACTTATATGTCTGCGACTTAATGCCTTTGCAACTCTCAGAATACAAACGTTCTTAGTTTAAGAAAACTGATTTTACAAAACAGATAGGACATTTTACGTACAGAGAAGTACAACTAAACTGATCCTGATAGAGCATTAATCTTTGTCATGTACGAACATGAAGATCACAGTCGGTTGTACTTTCAACCCCTTTGCCACGTATTTACAGATTTTATTAACAAACTGTTGCATATAAAGTTGTATCTAATTGTGAAACCAATCGTATTGTGTAAATCTTTCGGATCGGGCTTTTTGCGGTTAAAATGCAATTTTTTATAATTTCACTTGTAAATATCGGGGTCATCGTAACAGGATATCGAAATACTTGGAACCAATAAAATTTTATCCTTTTTGCAATTGTAGAGTTACTTAAGCAACTACTACGTTAAGTTTATAGCAACGGTTATCGGACCGTGAACTTCTTTCAACTTTTACTTTATATTTAACGCAAATTGTGGAAGCAGTGGTGGATTTCAGGTGGAGAAAAAGACAAATAGTAATTGCTTTTTTACAGAAAGATGTCATGCCCTTGAAACAAAAGCCCTTGACGGCTTTTAGATTCATTTAAACGAATAATAAAATAAATTGATAATCAAGTTGGTGAAAGATTCCTATTGAGCATTAAAATAATGCTGTTAAGTGAAAAATATAAAAGAATGTAATTAAAGAATATTTCATTAAAGAAGTATAGTTTAATTTAAAAAAAAAGAAAAAAAATTAGCATTTACAATTGAGTGAAATGAACTTAAAATGTTACAAAGAATAGTATACATCTATTAAAATGACTATACACCACTGAATGAAAAACATTATTACAGTAATAGAGAACTTTATTTTATCACGTCTCATATGAAGATATTTTATAAACAACATTTCTACTCAAAAGAATTAAATTTCAACATGGCGTGTCATTATCATTGGACTTTTATTTAATAATCATCGCATACTGTATTTATCTATTTGGAATTGTTACTAACGAGAGATTATTTTTATTTAACAATATTTATATATCAGAATGTATAAATAAACTATGCTTATTTACTTTTGATAATAATAAATATTTACTCTTGAGTGAAAGGTCAAAACTTGTTTTCTAATCCATAATTACATTTATTAAGTAAATAGCAACAAATCAATTCATAAATTTAAGAGAATAGCGCGATATCGTCGAATAGAAAAGGTTATTGTTTAATTGAGACCATCAGACTTCCTGGTAGTCTGTTTATTTTAAATAGTCAATTACTTCTATAGAATGCCTATCGAATGAAATGGCTGCTGAAGTGCAGCCACCGAACTGAAGCGTTTATTTTATAATTAGTTACAATTCGTACGGAAACGTACCATCACGATAAATTATAACAAATTGGTTACAATTTGTTCTAACGACAAATGCAAGAAGCAATCGATGTGCGCGAGATATTACGCAATTCATAGAAGTACCGATGATTTACTTACAACTCGGGATTCGATGTCGAGACTTTTATCCCGCCTTCTTTTTCCGAGGACGGGTGTGCACATAAACAAGTCCATAGAACTGCCATCATGACCTCTCCTCAATGAGTCCAAACTTTTCACCGCGACAATTGCCGCAGCGTCGTATAATTCTTGCAACGCCTTTGGTCTTGTGTCCGATTTGAATAGCGAAGTCGTCGGAGTATTTTTTATGTGAAAGTGTTCCGTTCTTGCAGCAAACGTACAGATGTCGGATTCAGCTGCAATCAAAATAAAGACATTTTTATGTTCCGATGGTCGCATAGTAATTCTAAACGCCTATATATACATACAAATTTGTATCTAAATTAGGTGTTTACGGATTTAGTGGTTCACTTTTAAATCTCGGTTTAAAAATTAGGAAAATATTGAACTTGTGTATAATGGATGAGACGGGTGTATACATTTAAACACTGAAAACAAATATATTTGAATCTACTCAATTTTAAGTAGTATACGTCTAACTATAGATTTGGTTTGAATGAAAAAAGCTAATTTTATGATTTCGTTAAATAATCTATTGAGTTGTATTACTCTATCATATTCTTTCTGAAAACTGAGTCAATTTGACTCTTAAATTTTACATCATTCAAGCTAAATTTATTTAATTCGGCTGTATTTGTATCAGCTCAAAAATTGAATGATTTTATTCAGTGTCATAATATCTTAAGTTCTATGAGTATATAATGTTAAGTGTATATGTGTATGGTCCTTAATTAAACATTCAAATATTATGTTTGAATTTTATCATTTTCGATCATTTTCGTCTCACGTAGCATTGTTTATGCCATTTAAAATATATTTCATTAACTATAATCACTGGTAACGGTTTTATCGTGTCAGTATAATGCTAGCTTCTTTTTCGGAATACGTTAATAATGTTTGCCCTTTGTGAATTACAGAATATTCAAACTAACAATAGATATGTCACTACAATAATTGACCGTGCTTCATTGTGCTCGTATACCATAATTTTGGTACGTTGACAATAGACCACGTGATACCCAAAGCACCTTTGATACGACTATTATCACATATTCGCTTATGGTGTTCAGTCTCCTCTTGTAGTCATTGTTTCGTGGGATATAATACCGGCAAAAATATTTTCGTACTTTCAGGGGTCGTGAATTTAACGACGCACGTATGATTTTTTATTCGAAAAATATCACGAAAAGTTTACGATATCGTCTCCGACTTGGGATAAATTTATGACAAAATTAAAATTTTTTTCCATATAGGAGGTTTAAAATGATTTCATGCAAATCGTCGGAGATGTGAAAAGAAACGACCTATTTCAGTGTTGTGTAAGAACCGGAATTATCTTTTTACGTGTGGTAACTCTTTTGTGCACGTTTTGTTGATAAGCGCGCGAGACAAGATGATCTTTTATGGTCATTCATTTGCAATTAACGTAAACAGTTTATTTTAATATACAAATCATTTATTTTAAGCGGTATTGAATAATAAGTAAGTTATCGGAGAAAGGTTATCGCAATACTTCATTTTGATTACTAATACAGGTCATCGCGAATTTTTTCCCGACACTTCCTGTAAAATTAATTCCAATATTGTGTCTTCCATTATGAATATGATACGTAATAATTGAGTCAGGATTTTTGGAAATAGCTGGTCTGTTATCTATCCTTTATTATAATCAATTCTATGACACGAACTTTGCCTTGAATTGTCACAACGACCATTCCCAAAGTTCGTTTAAGACCAATCAATAATTTTTGTTTGCTTTCAAAACTCAAGCATTAAAACTGCGTTCGAAAAAACTTTTATCCGATTACCTCTGACACCTCCGAACGGTTAATTCTAACGCGGAATCCCACGTTAACGTAACTACTATTTTCCCTATTTTATACTTTACGGCGGAATTCTGTGTGGAATTCACGAGAATTTTATTTTTTCGATGACTGATAAAAATCATTAATTGAATTTGTTAAGCGGAAATTCAATTTCAATAAATTTAAATAATAATTAAAAACTTGTAGGTTGAATAAAACATGCATAAATCATGAAAACAATAGAACCCTGAACAAACAATTTGGTATTCCACGATAGTAATTTCGAGTTAAATGCCTTAATGTTTGGTGATTGTTAATCGCTATTATTTTTCTGTAAATCTATTTTAGTAAAAACCTATATATATTTAAGTAACATACTTGCGCTGGTAACTAACAAAAAAGTGAGAGTTGTGGTTAGAGTTTATGGAAAAATGGCCGAGGTTGTAAGGTTCATACATAAGCAGTAGAAAATAGGACGAATTATTTTTTAATTGCAACTTCGATTATTCGAAAATATAGTTGATCAGTAATTACCGTACACGTAATTGTTGATTAATTATATCGTAAAGTATTTCATCTCGGCGACGCTGTTATCTTTGTAATGTAATAAACAAAGATAGTAAATAATTGGTCGTTAAGTAGTATCAAATATATTGTCCACGTTCTACAAAATTGCTATAAATTTCTCAGAAACTAAATGCTGTACGCTTATTTCTCGACTGCGTGGCTGTATCTCCTTTAATCGCTGCAGTCCTAGCCAGTTATCGCAACTCGAATGTACTAAAGGAGAGGATGGTATAAAGAGCAGAATCAGTAAAGATGATGGCGCGACGAAGAATACGGAGATGGAACGATCAAAGCGCGAATGCACGCGATTGGTCTCGAGCTTCAAAATACGGAGTTAAAATTGGCTTATTTCTGGAATCAAAGGGACATCCAAGATGGCTTGACGGTTAAAAATAAAGCCGTGACTTTATTAAAATTACAGTCGAAGTTTGTGATTGACAGCAATTACGGAAATAATAATAAGCAATCTTAATTACGTAATACTTATGTATATTTGAACGAATTCACATTCCCTTTAATATTTGCTGTGTTTCTTAAATTCCATCTTTGTTCTACGTATTCGCGTTTTAAACCTAAATCCGGCTTGAAGGACAGAGAAAGGGCAAAACGTTTGGCCGCAGGACGAAGAAGTAAGAGGGAAAAGAAAATGCACAACAACGACTTCGAAGCTAGTCGGTCTGTGGGAGGTCCGCAAATACCGATGAGCCTCAACGTCGCTATGTAAAGTATCCTCCAGGGCCCTTCTTTCGCGCTCTTTTTGGCTCAGCCGAACTGTCACCCGATTCTGCTTGTATACTTCGCCAAAGATATTGAAGATAACGGAATGGCACGACAGTCAAAATTGCTGTCAGAATTAAAGTAACTTATTGCGATATGTATTTTTACTATGTTTCTGGTTTCCTGTATTGCACTGAAAGAAAAAATATAGTAATCCTGGGATGAATTACTAATTTACATTTTTTAATATACACTGAGAAAAATTTCTATTAAAAATTACTGTGCTAGAACAGTATACTGATGCGGTGTTTGTCAACACGTAAAAATTACCCCTAAATATTATTGTTTTGATTTCTCTATAACGTTTTAACGGTAATCATTTTTTGTTTACAAATATTGCATCGAAGTACTGTTTTGGCACAGTAATTATTAATAGAAAATTTTCTCAGTGTAGTATAGTAATTAATATTCTATAAATAATAATGTGTATTATTTATAAAAGAATATTCGTCGTGAATGCAATTATATCCCGCAATTGTTATAAAATATTGTAAGTTTTACAATAATATTTTTTTCAGGGTACAAAATATAAACAGACCGTAATGTGACACAAATTTGAAAAATTATATATAATAATTTAGTCGATTAATCAATCATTAATTTTGTAAAAGATTAAATAGAAAAATTCGACATTTGTTCCTCGATTTTGATTTAAAATTTATTATTTCGACAGTCGCCTATCAAAACGCGTGACTTCCAATCCTCGCACTTAATACTTGTTAACACTTTCGAAATTCTTTTGCTCGCGTACTAATTATAGAATCCGAAAGATATTTCTATTGTGCTAAGTTTGATCGTTCCTCGACAATGATTGATATTAATTTTGGGTCCGAGCATTATTTTGCCGTGTCTGATCGTGAGTCTAATGTTGCTTTGAAATTTGTGTTTTCGGTTGCCTTCGATTTGTTTTTTTCATATCGTTCGGCAGAAGCTGCGATCTACCGTAACCACATTCTTCCGTCGACCTGTTTTTCGCCGCCCTTTTATTTGCCGTATCTTACGATCATGCTCGTTCGGCTTCTTGCGAAAAATAAATATCCTTCCATCCGCTCAATCTTGGCCCAAAATACTGATAGTATTTTAAGACCGGCATGTACGGATGTACATTTGCTTGCAACTTTACTTATGTCGTTATTTGCCGGTATTAATATATAAATTGTACGCTGAAATAAGAGATGTCGCGCATTTTGCTTGTTTTAGGCGGTACCATTGTGAGTCGAAGATGGTAAATTCAGAGGTGTACGATGGTTTGTGTACGATAGGCGTCGTGAATCCATCAGTTCGGTTTGTGCCGTGACAGACGACGTTTTTGTGCTGAAAACCTTGTAATTAAAAGCAGTTGATGGACTGGAAAATAACATTGAATAATGTTATCAGCAGCTCTAATCAAGTTAGAAAAAGTGTTTCTAATATGCCAAATTAGTAAGGCGAAGTAATTTATGGATAAAAAAATTCATTTTGCTATACATCGAACGAAAATACTTGATCAATTTCATCATTCCGTTTCAATAATAAGACAAATTTGTATGTACTCTTAACTACCTCGACATATGACCTTTGAATTGTCAATTCTATCCGTTTAACATCTAAACATTCCACGAGTTTCGAAAATTCGATTGCATTGTAATTTTGGCAATTTATTATTTCGTTGCAATTTCGCTCAAGATTATTTAAATCTAGTTCAAAGCTTGTCCCAACAAGTATAAACCTTGACCAGAAGCATATATTATTATTTCAAAATCAGACACACGGAACACGTAAAACTTTCATTAAAGTTCAAAACCGATTTATAACATTGATTTCAGATCGCTACGCTGTAAACATAAAACTACGTCGAACGCTAATTAAGATAAAACTTAAACTAATTTTGTACTTTTTTCCGATTAAATTGGACGCTCAAAAGAAAACATTATATTTATACGATAAATTCAATTTGTCCCGCGGATGCAATATTCTGCGCTCATCTTCCTTATTTCTTCGCGGCGCGCCAGTCAAGAACCTGGATGCAATTATTGCGCTCTCCAATTGGATTCATATTTTGTGCCGATTGCGCGATAATGACGATTTTTGCGCGCGCGAGTGGCTCGTCATACGCGAACACAAAGCCGAGGTTCGTTAAACCCGTTCACAGAACTTGTCGATTCGATCTGTTTTGTGGGCTTCCTTTGATCTAAGCTGAGCCACTGTCCACGAGATGTTCCGAATCTCGCGTGAAGATCGGTGACCGCCATTTGCCTGTCTCGCACGTACCAAGACTGCTTTGTTCGAGGACGGACAGAGAAGGAAGGTCAATGCGAGAGAGAGCGGCCGCGTCTTTGCTATACTCGGCGTTGGAATTCTCGTCTCAGTCTTTGCTTAATGCGTTAAAGAAAGGGAAAAAGGAAACAGCGCGACGTACGTCTTAGTTATCAAGATTCACGCCAAAGTGTAATCCGCTTCTACGTAGGTGGTACACACACACACATATATATATATACATGTACACGTGCATGCATGCAACCCGAACGTGGAACTAGTTTTTGCGCGTAGCGTCGTTTTTCAAGTGAGCCGCGTGCTTTCGCGAGGCTCACTTTTTTGGCGCCTCGCACCACGCGGATTAGCGTTTAGTTACGGTCGGTGATTTTGATTTTGATTTCGCGTCGTGACTTCGTCTTGCATCCCACCGCGGCCGTTTTCTATTATCAATGCCTTATCTCGACTTGCACGCGTTGATTGATTAACGCGGTTCGCGAAAAATCCAAACAAAGTTGGCACATCGTTAAACAAAACAGACAATCGCCGTCAACGAATCATAATACCAGTATTTCTTGTTTCGGCCGGATTTCGGTTAATTGTCGTTCGCGCGTCGTTTAAGGGTACACTGAGACAAATTTGTATAAAAAATTACTGTGCCAAAACAGTACTTCGATGGGATGTTTGTCAACAAAAAATAATTACCGTTAAAACACAGTAAAAATATAGGGAAATCGAAACAATGTTTACGAAATTTAGGGGTCATTTTTATGTGTTGACAAACATCGCATATGAATACTGTTTTGGCACAGTAATTTTTTATAGAAATTTCTCTCAGTGTATATAATGATGCGCAAATTTGTTTTCGTTTAGTTGCAAATTGGATTAGTCTTGACGTATATGATTTCCTGATGTGTAACGCATTGCCCGAGTAAAGAAAAGAAGTATATTCAAATGAAACGAATCGGAACATAATAAAACCGCAAGACCGGTAGTGGCGAGCTGCGCCCTGGGGAATTCGGGTGTAAGAGTGGGAGGAACTTCGTTTCCTCCGGCTCGAATTTCAAAGAGTCCTACGGAATTAATTATCGTGCGCAGCATGCACTATCGCCATATGTCAAATATTTTCTTCGCTTTTTTTCAGACGCTTATTAACATAAATGCAATGCAATCATGCGTGGCTTTTATACGTCTTATATTCCTCATTTTGAGGATGTTATCATCACGCCCCGAGGACAGATGGCAATTACCCTTCGTCGTTAAACAACTTCAGGGATAACTAGATAGAAATTAGAAACAAGAGCATTGCGTATGAATATGTTGTGTGTACACTAAATTACGGCCGGGTAATTCGAACGAATGAACTTTAATGAGCCGGCAATTTTTTTGACAGTAATCAAATGGACATAAGAAATATGTTTATATATATATATATATATATATAGATACCACGAATTAATCATACTGGTCGATCACGCTGGGATGAAGAAAATATGATGAATTACTTTATGTTACAGGATACGCGCTTCGCGATGAACAATTCCATTATAAATTGAAATTTCGATTTGTTATAATAATTAATAATCTATTAATAGATATAATTGCGTATAATAATATAACTTCTTCTTATATGCACTGAGTCATTTGCTGTGTACAATGATAATATATAAAGCATTTTCATGCAAAACGAAGTAGAACAATTACATCATAGCAAAAACGCGTTTCCTTCTAATGGCCATGATTACTCTATATATAAAAGAGTTTTATTTTTTCCTCGTCTCGGACATCCTGTAAATGATTTTAAAATACTCTGCGTTAAAACACTTTATTTGCGATCGATTGAATTCTTCTAATTATTCATAATCATTTACGCCCCTTCGGTGTTTATTATTCCATCATATTGTAATGCAAATTTAATTTCGAAAGCACGGCTTTTTCTATAAGTTTATGGAACAATATATTCTTGTAACTCAGACGCGGCGGGGCAATTTGTTTTTATTAGCCGGCATAAAACTTTCGCGTAAAAAATTACTATGAATAAACATTTGTATATGAAAAAGGTGATTTATTTGTGAGAAATGAGTTAGACGCAAAAGTGCGCTCAATGCAGACAATATAAGGCCGAAGTAAAGAGCATCATTAGGATGCCGCTGAAACGAGCGCTTATGACGAGTCGAGGCAATAAGCTGGAACTTCTCTTTTGAATAACTCCATTGATCACAGCCTCGAAATTCGACGCAAACTTTGGAATAATTTTTCGCCCGCGAACTTCGCCTTCCTTTATATTCTGATGAACGATATGTATAGATACATATATATATATATATCTCGAAGGTCCATTATTTCCAAACTATATCTTAATAACTTTATAACGTCCAAAAAAATAATTTAAACATGCTTGAACGCTTTTTAAACCCATTCAGTCGTTAAGAACTGTAATGATAGTATCCGCAACGGTTTTTAAGTGCGGACAATCGCGTTTTTTCAGATTGCCAGATCGATGCGAAATGATATCACATGATTCCGCCTTAATTGACAAAAATGCTTGCTATTACCATGCTCAGTGACTCGAACAGGTCGAGAAAAGTATTGAATATTAAACGAAGGAATCAATTTGGATCTTCAAATCGAAAGCATTTTTTCACGACAGACGCGCGTTGGTTTCTTGCATTTGCAAGCTTGAATTTTGGCTGCCGCGCGTTTTAAATGTAAAAACCCGGATTTGCGGTGGTTTTATTTCGTGACGGCGCGGGGCGCAAAATGATACCGGCGATGTTCGCGCAAAATGCTAAATTCGGTGAAACTTCGTGCAGCCACTCGCATGAATTATGAATCTGCACGAGAAATTGGAGCCCTTCTTAGATAGACCATGTTACACGGTATTGCTTACTGGCTCGCTTTTGCCGTTCTGTCAATCACGACGAGTTTTCTGGCACTCTTTGTGGTGCTTGCGGCGAGACCACACGTACCATTAGGCGACGACTTCGCTTAATATTTATACAGCAAAGTCGGCTGCAATGGAAAACGCCCGTCGTTTTTCTGACTATAACTATAAATCATTGGACCTCACCCTGAAATAAGATACATTAAATGTAAATTTATTTTATGATTTACCGTTAATTTATCACTCGCTGCTTACTCGAGGCGCGCGTCGGGCGTTTTTTGCGCAACGACCAAATCGCACATTTGGAAACGATATTTTTATATCGTAACGCAGACGGCAGGATCAGTTTAATGCGTTGAAATATTAAAATGCAATTTAGGCGCGGTTTTTGTCGGTAATGTATGAAACACCTTTAAGGAATGAATCATTCTCAAAGGCTGCGGTAATTTGCAATGTGTGCGTGTGTTTTAATTAGGAAATATCAAATATGCGGTTATTGCAAGCATAGAACTTTCTTTTTACAAGAATATTGTTTTCTGAGTGTCGTAAGTATGGAACAGGCAAACCGTTTTAATAAGTTATTATTGCTATTTATGAAAACTAGGCTGTGATATACAATACAAGTAAAAATGTGTTTTCTTTAATTTAAAACAGTCGCAATTAGTTTAGTTACGAGTAATACGTTAATGTTAATTATAACTTTGAAATATTTTGATTAAAAAAATTAATAAGGATTTTCAAATTGTAGTAATAACCCTACTTTACACTCTTAAAAAAATTACACTTACACTTCATGCAATGTTAGTGTTCGATTGGTTGTATTTCACTTGACTCAAATAATGCTCAGAGAAATCAATCTAATATTGAGAGTTGAGATGATTAATTCGTTATGAACATTTACTTGAGGGAAGTCAGTTTACGATTAACGTAAATGTATAAAAGATTTAGATGCTTCCTTCAATGGGCCCGTTAACCTAACCAAATATCAAGACATTTTCTGACATCTTTCAATTCTGCACCGAGAGAAATTTGGTAATAAAAATTAGCACGAATTATGTGAATTGACTATTACGATTGTCAAATGATAATTTTTAACATATTTCGTGTTAATTTTTAACACTTTTTGTGTTATATATAACATTTTAACATGTATTTTATCCAAAATTTTAGCACACAAAACATTAAAAAAATTATCATTTTTCAGTCGTAATGCTCAATTACCATTGTTCATGCTAATTTTTATTACCCAATTTCTCTCAGTGTGATCTCTAATGAACATTTTTAATTGTATATATAATATATATTTTACAAACTCTATTTAACACAGGAAATAAGCGCCTCGTCTACATGAGCGGTTGATTTGAATCCGATGCCGTGATTATTCGCTTAATTTCATCATAATATGATCTTAACAATACTTGCATCACTGTCAACAAATCGACTTTTTATTTAACGACGAAAATGCGTTGATTTAAGTCGAATTTCCCGAAGACGTTGACTCGCCGTTTGCGCCCGTCATTTTGGGGTCGCGATTACGCGAATACGATTTTGCGCGCAAGTAAAAAACATATAGAGTAACAAAGATAACTGGTTTGCGAACAAGACGACTCAATTTATGAGAATGTCGAGAGTAACGTATGTGCTTTGCGGAGCTTAGTACCTGTCTTTTGCATTTCGCGAAGCTAGACTTTTGCGCGGTATTCTACAACGCGTTAGAATATCAGCTGCTCGAGGCTCTCGAGGATACGTTGACACGAGATCAGATATCTGCAGTTCAGATTGCACGTTAATCGGATAAGAGCGTGGTCTTCGCAGGCTATAAGACACAGAGTCACGTAGCATTGAAACGAGTCAAAGGTCAATTGACCGATTGAGAATATCGCGACTGTTTATAATTACTAGCGCGAAACATTTCAGTTTCGATTACGCTATGTATTTTAACCGCATCCGGTAAAATATTTAAATGCCCTATAAAGAGCCGGAACCGAAGTGTATAATTAAGATAAAAATACTTCATTATTCTCGTCAAATTCTGCGTCACGTATATCCAGGAACGGCATGCTCCGAAACGGTTTTCAAAAAGACAGAGGACTTCCCTAGTGGACCCTTCAGACTTCAAAATACATCTTATTAAACCGTTCTATGCGCTTGTCTTCTTAAATTACGTGACTCTGCATATTGTCAGAAACGATCACGAAACAGCTAATTCTCGACACAAAAAGCCATTTAAATTAATTGAATGGAATAATGAAAGTATGTGATTTTTATGTTGAAATTGATTGATTGGTAATTATGATTTTATTTACTTGTATTTTATGTTTATTTTAAAATAAACGTTTATTGGTGTTTATTCATGAAAAATTGATAGTATCTGTCTATTTACTTTATGTATTCTTATTGGTGAATTTGTATGCATTCATTTTTGAAATGTAATTAAGATGTATTTATTCATATTGAAATACAATTTTATTATATGGTAAATTATTATTTAAGTTGATTTTCATATTTATATATATATATTGTTAAACGACGACTAAAATGCAATCCTCTTAATTTTGATGCAATTAGACCAAAGTCCGTAAGATAGTAATAATAATAAATAATTAAATATAACAGCACGCAATCTGAACTAATTAATTATTCATATTAGATAATTATTTATTTAATTGAATACAAAACAGTTCGACTTGCTTTGATGGTTCATTCGGTAAATGTTAAACAAAAATGTCATCATATATAATATATATAATTGGTAATGTCATTTGTTAATTCAACAACTGAATTATCAAGAACAATTATTTTCTTATCCCGACGCAAGATTAAAGAAGAGAGTTATGGAAATGAAAATATCCGCTCCAAAAGTGAGCAAAATGAAATTGCGAAAACTTATAACTCCGCGTTGATTAGTGCAATTCACGGACAATATTCCAAATTGTGTTGTATTCAACTCGTCATGTCCCGTTTTGAAGTCAATTAAGAAACAATAGCGAACGAAATGCCCGTTGGAAACATTGTGTCCGAGTGTTGTGGAACAATAAAATGTTTATCGATAAGTTTCGTTTCGTTTCGGAGCAAAGTGGACTAGTCAACCGAGCAACTTTAAATTGTCCTCAATGGAGAACAATTGAGTCAACGTTCGTTATAAAGTGGTCTGAGTCACGGCCAATTAAGACCGAACGTTTGTTCGGTTCAAATGAAAATTTTCATTCAACGAAGACGTATAATTCGACGGTTGCGCGAAAAGTCGCCCCGCGCTTCGGTCTATCGACCGCGACGTTCAACGGGATTGCGAATTCGCGGTAATTGCTGGGATCCCTTTCAGTTCATTACCAGATAATTGAACGTAAGATTGGGAATAGAAGTGGCGGAGTCTGATTTGTCAATTGATCAAGCTGAGAGTGTAAGCAGATTCCACCGAGGAAACCCCCGTCGGCTCTGCGAACCAACGAATAAAAGCCGAAGACACTTGCCAGTTCGCCTAAATGAGATTAGACTCACGGGACCAATTACCACGGCAGGACGCGCAGAGAACTCAATAATCATTTGCTCGACATTACTATAGATTGGATTAGAGCCGCGGATTACACGTTCGCTCGCAAACGATAATTCAAATCCTATCGTTATTAAATCACCCGAGGAGTTCGATTTCGGAAGCAAACGAATTTTCATACGGGCTTCTTAAGTAGCGTTCAATTAAAAAAATTGATATGATTTTGATATGCAAAATATGCAGTAACTCACGAGATACTCGACAAATTTCTACAAAGAGAAATAAATGACGAAGAATTACTATTTATTTCGTTAATTTGGAATCATAAGAGAAAAAGAATAATATTTACTATTATTAAAAGGAAAAATGTAAGTTTTTTACATAGAATAATGCTACTTATCATAATATATTACCTTTAAAAATAGTAAATATTGTGATTGTTCTCTTATGATTCCGAATTAATCATATAGATATAGTAATTTTTCTCTCAGTGTACGGAGCGGCGTAAAAATATTGTGCGTTTGCGTTATTCAATTTTAAATTTCCGCGGATTGCGTCTAAATATTTATTGGATTTTGGAGTAATTTGTTGTTCCAGAAGAAAATGATTATTGATTGAAAAGATTGACGAACGCGATGTAATTGTAATTAATTGACAGAAGGAATGGGAACGGATATACATGGTTTAGATCATTTTAATATTAAGACTTTCTATGGATTGATTTATTTAAAATTGTCTATCAGTTCCGCGGCGATGGCATATATGCAGTATGTTTCTTTTCTGCGAGGGAGGTAAATATAGTAAAATCGATAGTTTATTGCAAATTGTTAACCTCGCTTGAAGATAGGTGTATCTGCGTTCGTAACGAGGAGAAGACTTTAGCGATGAAAATATATGCTTACGTAAAAAGTATAAGGTTTAAGTGTAAACTGGAACAATGATCTTTTTGGTTTTGAAAAATGATCAGCTTAACGCAGTTACCTTTGTCTCGAGAGAATCTATTATCTGGGTGTAAGTTAAAGAGGATCTTATATATGAGTTAAGGTTTCGATTTGCGTTCGGATAAGTGTGTATGGGTGTGTGTTTGTAGGGGCCCGTCACGATGTTTTCCGAGTCGAATATGTTAAGAGTTTATTTTTTACACTTATTATTTTCAGAGCAAATATGTACTCGATCGAATATGCGAGTCGCAATCAATTGTTATTGTTTGTTGATTACTGAAATCTGCTCTATTTGTGTTACTTTCTACCGTGGCGATTAAAGTTGCAAATCCATGCGCATAATTACTATCATTATTAATTAAAGGCATTTTATCTTCGGTTATCTAATAATTAAATTTGTAATTCAATCATTTAATCATTTGGTTTAGAATTTAAAAATAGGCGTTTTAGTGCTGTAACTGGAACCGAGATACAATCTATTATAATTTACATTGCAAAACAACCGCGCGTGTATTTTTTTGCTATTATCCTACACGCGTGTAATTTGAAAATACATCAGTTCGGAAGTGTATGATAATTTAATATTTGCGATGGGCTCGTCGTTCCAGTGCGTTCAATATTTGTATCAAATGTATGTATTCCGCAAAATGAAAAACAAAAGCTTTTTGAATGAATAATATCTTTGTTTGATGTCAAGTTCAATGCACGGTAATAGATTGCCTCTGCGATAAGTCATATTAATTGAGGGAAATAATTCCACACCTTGACGTACGATTCGTATCAGAATTCGAATAAACTCGAATTATCTTACATCTGTTTCAATTCTATTAAATGGGACTAATCTAGCAAAGATGGAATTAGCATTGGATCCAGCGTTGCGTTAAAATTACCTACAAAATGAGACAGCATTACGGCTGACAATTACAATGAATCATACAAGATTCAGAATTGATATATAAGCAAATCCTGCCTTCGATGTGCCTCTCGTTATCTGATTGGTAAAGTAACCCCCGGAATCGCGCAATCGTGTTTATACGATACCAGAGGCGTGCAAAATAGTTCGGGCCCGTTGTCTAAACC
>JABFQC010000290.1:0-30492 GCA_022817085.1 Psilanteris sp. ZL-2020
GCGTTATCTATATACACAACCCAATAACATGTCTTCGGAAATTTATGATTCGGGATCTTTTCATAGTCTCATATATTGTGTGTGTAAACTTTCAACATTAGTTTTATATACTTTTATATGAAGAAATAAGAGCATGTGAATGAAATAGATTAGATAACTAACAAAAAACAATATAACAACAATTAATTTAAGTATTTAAAGTTAATGCATATTATTTTTATAATAAAAAGTATATCAGAAGGTTATATTTAAGACGCTCTCATCAATTAACAGTTCATTATATATGTATCATATGAATACATGTGATTGATACACATTATTCTTAATAAAATATTAAATTTGTTTATTAATCAGATGATTAGTATTAAATAATCAATAGTTTTTGGAATTCATTTTAATTGTATTTAGTGAAATGTAATTTTTGTTATGAGAAGTATATTTATAGACTATCAATGGGTGTTTATTCACAAAGGCAATATTTAAAATTGATATACGAGTCTGGGGTATTATTGCACGTAAATACTGTGAATTGATTACACATGCAGTCGAATAGTTATGATGCAACGGATGATATAAAGATACCAACAAATGAGTATACAAATGACCGAGAGAGTTATATTCTTAGAAAATTCAAATTTCGATGCGCGGATATTTTTATCGGTGTTGGTTTGTTTATTCAATTTGCTGATTAAAAAATTAAAAAAAATTACACTGCTTTTCAGTTCAAAACTGTGATTTTCCCAATTATATCGTCAGATGCATTAATAAAGTATGCAAATGACGTGCTTATAAATGAGCGAACGCAAAAACTGGACAAAAAAATGTATATCGGTGTGGCAATCAAAATTAAGCATAAGAAATTATATTATTTCAAGAACAACACCACTTTATAAAACAGTACACGTTTGTTTTAATTACAATCACATCAAATTATAATTGGTCGAAATTTCAGTCTGATCAATTGAAACGTGCCTGCAAGACGGTTAGAAAAAAGCTGTTCGTGTTACTTTATCCGTTACACTTTTGTCGTAGCCTTTTGCATACGAAACGTCGCGGTAAAACCGAAAATCGCCGTTTCTGTCGACCGCATAAATTCTTAACTCCTTACGCAGCGTTACAAAAAAATTGACCCGACGGATATCTCGCGTTAGATTTGGACAAAATTCGTTGAATTGTTTAGCGATGTTTGCCAAGCTGAAATCGCTGCTAATTTATCGAGAGCGATCCGCCCTTCCCGCGCGCGAACGCCGGCAAATTCTATTAAGCTCGGGAAAAAGGTTATTCCTCGAAGACCGCGAGAGATTTCTCTGAAAGGACACTGTAATATTGAAAGGAATTAACGATTCCGTGGACGTCCGAGTGATGAAGCCGATGAACGACTGATTCGATTTCGCCGGGATTGATTCGATGGGTGGGAGTGAGATGGAACAAACGAAGACGGGGTGAAGCGCGGCGCGGCAACAGGCGGAATGTTTCTGGCCTCTGGCCTCTGCTTCCATCGTTAACGGATTGTGTACATTATAGATGCCACCGTGATTGGTTCATCAGCCTCTCAAAAACTCGCGCAACCCCTCGCTCGTTTCGCAGACTCGTTCGGCTCGTTCCTCCGTCTATTCGAAATGCATGCGAGCCATTCACTCAGATCACCAAGCAATTCGTCTCGGTTTCATTGCGGGGGACGCTACGTGACCGGTTCAATCATTAAGTGGCCATTCCGTCCTTTTCACTTTTCCCGCTCTTTCTCTCGATCTTCGCCATTGTCTCGGTTCGGCTGTCGATCAGGATCATTGCTTTTTCATTCGCGCCCGTCGGCGCTTTAATGTTGAATGATCCGGCGTACGTCTAATAGCTCTTTCATAGTTGCACGGGGTTGACCGGCCTATCAAAATTTCAAGTTCACTGGAATGACACCTGACCTCAGGGGACGATCTAGCGCGGCGATTCGTCGACGCCAAGATGCTTTCAAAGACAGCGCTAATTATTCACGCCGATTTCCCGATTCCCGCAGCCGGACGAGTTTTCGGATTGAAAAAGACCTGGACGGCCAATTAGCTTTAGGGGTTCACGAATCGGGTGGTATTTGTATTTATTAGCGCGTCCGTGATAAACAGTCGCTTCACGTCGGCAATTTCTGTGCCAGAACGTAATCACAAAAGCTTTCGTTCAGACGTAATAATGCATCGATCAGTATTGTTTAAAACTTACTATATTATATATCTATTGTTTTGCATCTATTTCTAGCTTTAACTCTTAGAACTGAGTTTCTTTCTTTTAATAATAGACAGTTTACTAAAGAAAAAAGCACGACTATTAAGGCTTGATAATAATTCTTGTAAATGATTATTGTTAGACTTTAACGACTAACGTTGTTAGTTGCAAGATATGATGTCAAAGAAATTACGAGCGCTTATTAAATTGTTAATGTAATTTTGTGATTCAGAAATTGAATGAATTCAATTGAGTGACGCTCGTGCAACAAATATGCTTTTTTTTTTTTTTTTTTTCTTAAATTACTAAAGCCCACGGAAAACGGTATAAGAAGAATTTGGATTATTTATTTTCGCTCCAAGTCTTTTTTTACAGTCCACATCCGTTTTATTTATATACATCTATCAAGCCGCGATTAATTAATAACGAAATTAATTAATAATAACAAATTGCAATTGGTTCAGATTGAATTATTTATTGCGAAATTTGTGCCGTTTAAGAATGCGTGCTGGAAGAATGCGAAGCACTGAGTGAGGTTATTTTGCATTTGTGTTAGTCTTATATCGAAGCGGAGTGCTCATTTGCATACGCGTGTTCGCGAAATCGCTGATCCGAGGGGTGTAAGCAAACCCGCAGAATGCTGAAATTACTCTCTCCGATGCACCCGCTGTTCTCCGTTCCGTCGACTCGATTTCGTCCTCCCCCGTCCCTTTTGGTTTCAGTGTCCTGAACACTCACGGTCTTCTGTTGTAGGTATATCTCGCCTATCCAGCTGCGACAATCCCACCTCTGTGCGTTAATTCTCGTCCATGTAGACAGGGAAGCCCACGACAGTATTTCCCCAAAGTAATCTTTGCTTTACGCATACTGGACCGATAATTCAATATATTCGATATATTCGTATTCGTCTCCATTATCCCGTGCGCGTTTCTTATTTAAATTAAGACTAGCATTAGTTGCACGACAAAAGCTATCGCCATAATATAAATCTCCAAGCGGTTAAATTGTTTGTTTACAATAATCGTACTTTTATAGTTGTAAATAGTTAAAACTAATTGGTTATTGTCTTAATTGTTTTATATACAATTTTATACATATATATATATATATAATTAGGCAGCGATAAAAAAAGAGATCAAATAATTAAAACTAATATAATTAATGCGTTTCGAATATAATAATAATTGAAATGCGAAAAAAGTGTATCGAATGCGCGTTGACTATTTCACGTGCGAACGATGCTGAATATAAATCGTAATTGATTTCATACCATCTGAAATAATTGTTTGACTCTCGATGCCCGTAATGTATTTCAAGTCATTATTAGTCGGCGGGAAAAAATTGTCGAATAATGAGCGGAAAACGATGTTATTGTTTAACTTTTCCGTACTTTTTATTCCGTCAGATTGATACGCTCGGCGTATCGCAATTCCTTGCAAGGAAGAATTTGCTTCGCTTTTCTTTTTTTTTTTTTTCCCCGCCCACCCCCTTTTTCTGACAATGTACAGAATCTATATCTATATGTATCTTTGTTTGGGGGAGTATAATTCTTCCGCAACTTGGCCCGTCGGTTACAAGTCGTTAATGAAAATCAAACAACAGAAAAAATTACGTTCACTTGGCAGTTACCGCTTCGACCTTTCCTTTTCGCCCCTGAGATTTTGCCGAAGAAAACCGGGCAAGAGTGAAGTGAAATCGTAAAATAGCGCCATGGCTTCATCTTAGTCAGCGGTTTCTTTCGCGCGGTGCATAGCGCGCCTGAAAGAACACCTTTTTTCTCTT
Organism: Psilanteris sp. ZL-2020; assembly: GCA_022817085.1. Classification (NCBI taxonomy): domain Eukaryota; kingdom Metazoa; phylum Arthropoda; class Insecta; order Hymenoptera; family Scelionidae; genus Psilanteris; species Psilanteris sp. ZL-2020. Next base: position 3,991 of record JABFQC010000290.1, read on the forward strand.
GGCTGTTCGTTATAACTTCACAAAGGAGATGCGATAAAACCACTTACAAGTCTGATCATCTTTGACTTTTCGTAATTTTGTTTTCAAATTCGCAGACGAGTTTTATTTGCAATGTAACAAGTTAATACGCACGCCGGCGCATTAATCTGATTACGAGCGTTTTTAATGTCGTGCGCGATAAATGATTGGCAATTGTATCAACGACAGCGCATATAATTTGTTGATATTTTACATTGTTTTATTTTTAATTAATTAACTTGCGCCGAGATGATTGTGCGGCGCAAAAACGGAACGCCATTTATCATCATTTTATTTCGTTGAATACGTTGGTTTATTAAAGGTAATGTAAGCGATACGCTTTCATTAATACAATAATATCATACACGCGCAACGTAATATCAATTTAATTATTTATATATTACCTGGCCCAATCAAATGTATTTAATTTATTAAAAATTGTTTTCGGTAAATTTCATTCGCATGAGCCCTTTATTTTGATTCGCCGGTGTAAAAATTGCCTCAAAATTGAATAATCCTCTCCACACGCTTCTTTCGCCGTCAATTTATATTTGTCGGCGTAAGTTTTTCCGATTATAATTTGTGGATATAAATTTGCATCCGCACGCCCAACCGTCGGCGTAATTATTAATTGACACAAATATTCCTGTCAATCGAGATAAATGGTTAGATGATTTTCACATGATTTTCAAAAGTAAGAGCGCGTGGCAGTTCCGGGCGGACGGTGTACACAAAAAATGTGTGAACAGTCGCAGACTGCGAATTCTTTTGCCGGTCCGGGATAAAGCCCCGGTAAAGGTCTGTAAATCCCTGAAGTACTCATACTACATCATCACGATGCATACCCTTTCGTACATGATAGATCATGACCAAGCATACGGGTGCTCGCTTTGCTGTAGACGCATATTTATTCGCAGTCCATTTTGGTTTGTTTGCACAAACGAGAAAGTCCGTCGGACCATCGAGCCGCCACCTCCACTTGTACTTCGCTCACGATTTTACATAACCTTCGCAAGAATACGAAATGACGACTTTAATCCAATGATTCGTTCGCTTCGACCGATTAATTATCTCGCTATTTCAACAAAACTGTTACAAGTTTAATTACGAGCTTCGACGTAGCGGGCTCCGTTATACGCTCTTTTTATAATCCGTTTAATTTCCAAACATATATTGAAATTGTTTTTCTTATAGATATACGTTCAAATTTAACACACATTATCGACCGCATTAACATTGTTTTGCTTGAAACCGTGAAATTCAAATATTCAATGCAATTTTGTTAATTTTATATTATAAATGTATAATAAATTCATAAATTTAAAATCCGCGCATATTAAAAAGTATCATAAAATACTGTCACACGGTATTGTTATTTTAACAAAACGTGGAAGTATTTTGAGTATTTAATTAACGACACAATGATTTTTAATAATTAAAAATAACGTTTTTGATATATCGCTATTAATAACACCACTGATATATATATATATATATAATTTAATTGCGTGTTTTTATATTTTGCGCGTGTGAATGTAAACGTGATCATTCGTCGATATATAATAATAATTACATAAGAATAATGTACATAAATCTATAATTAACTGTATCAAAAGCTTCGATACTTTTGTTTAATTACTCGGCCAATGATGTATTTGTTCTTGTTTCACGTTCTTGAATTATTAATTAGACGAATTACAATTCTGACAACATTTTATCTTTGCGCGTTAAGTTTTAAAGATGGTATATTCATTAATGATAAGAAATGCGAAAAGGGTTGATTACAAGAAAAAACTTGTTTCGAAATCTATTTGAAACGAGGGCAGAGTATTCTGCAATTCAAGGCCAAGTCTCTAGAAATACGCAATGAAACTGCGGTTAAAAATTGCACGGTATTATTTAAAGCCCTTCGCGTGCTGATTCCATCGACTTCTTGATGATACAATTAAGAAGAGAGGAACAGCAGATTTTCTCACTTGGAAAATTATCCGATATTTTTCACGCGGTTTCGGCGAAGGGTACGTCAAAGGGTTGAGAAAAATGTTCAGATATCACGCGGCAGAAATTAGATACAGAAAAGAAGAAAAATCTAGCAATTTAATCACACTTCCTGATTGTTTCGGTGTTTTTAAGAATGTTTTATTGAACCGACCCTTTGATTAATTGACCAGTTACGAATATTAAATATCCGTAATTATTTTGTGAATATATTATTTTAGCTTTTTTTTTCGCTAAGTTGATAAGATTTATATAATTACACAAATATATATACATATATACATATATTTATATATAATTATAATTCTATTTAACTTTGTGTTAAACTATTTTGACGGGATTGAAAAATTTTATTTACATTTAAATTAACAGTAAAAAGACTGTATAAATTATGAAATACGGTTTATATTATAATGTAAAGTACATTTATATATGTATTATAACTTTTTTTTTATTCTTTAACTGTCAGGAATGGTATTATATGGAAAAATTTTGCTCGTATTATTAAGTGTATAAAATTAAATATTATTTGGCTATACGTGAAATCATCGAAAGGTAATTCTTTAAATAACGTTTAATAGAATCTAAAAAAATATCCGCTAAAAACTCAAATACCTTCACTGTTTAATTTGGCTTTATTAAAAAATCAATGCATTAATATATATTATATGAATTCTGAAAATAGGTAATTAATTTTTTGTACGAATAACGATTTAAAGTCACACGAATTAAATATATTAATAAAAGTAATATAATTATGAACATAATTTATTTAAGAACACATTTGTTTATTATTTTAAACCAATTCATTTAAATAAATTTTTACACAATTTTGATCTAATTTGTTTATACTTTATTTCACATTAGTAACAAGTGTAAATATGCAATAATTTAAATTGTATATTCGAAAATTAGTTAATAGATGTATTATGTTTTCGCTTAATAATTTTGACAAATAAGTGATTCCATGGAATCAATCTAATATATGTTATGTATTAAATGTATTAGATACAGTTTTAAGATTTTAAAAGATAAGATTTTTATTGGTCAGTATTATAGATGTTGTTATATTAATAAAAAAAACTAATTTAAATAACAAATTATATTCAAGCAAATTTTATTGAAATTAAATAACTATTAACTAGTTTTTCAATTAGCTAAATATTTTGTCTCTATAATTTATTCCGATGCATATTTAATTTAATAATAAAAAATATAAATTAGGAAAATATTAGGAAATAATATTAATCTATATCGTTCACAAGATGTTAATTTATTTATATTAATATGATTTATTAATTTGTATGAATTTGTCATTATTGCAGACGACTAATTTATTTATATTTAAATATCGATTATTGTTAAATAAGATGAACAAAATTATATTTGACTACAATAATTCTTATTCATTTAAAGATAATCGTGAAGCAAGAAATATAAAAATAAAAAAATAATACATTTTAAATAATCTTTGACACCATTGTGGCCAACGTTTATAACAAAACTTACCAATTTTCATTAATTTATCAAAATAAAATTCCTAAACATGATTTCTTGCTAATCATTTACTTAACTTGCTTTATATCATATTAAGATTTTTTGTGTTATCTCTTCGCTGTTATTATAATCAATAATTATTTATTGTATTTCGTTTAATTTTGTATATACGTTTAATTTAATGATTTCTATTGATTGCATGGGAACAAACATTTATATTATCCAATCACAAATTTGGATTAATAATTTTACCGCTGATCGATTTTTGTCGCATATGCAGATATAATATATTTTAATTTCTACGAAATCGATTGTCAGCGAAATTTAATGGATTCGTAATAACGTCATATATATATATATATCTGATTTTTCGCACGGGTTAACGGTCCACGATAGTTGACATTTGTGTGCGTGTATTAATTTATATATTTTTATCATTTGCCAAAGAAACGGAACGAAGTTTTCATCCGTGCTCTTTCCCGGTAATAACGTTGTTAATATTCAAGACATCGCAAGAAATGAATATTAAACGCCTTAATCGTTTTAACTTTAGTTCACTCGTATCGCCGCGCAGCAAAAATTATCGCGCGCGGAAAATGAGTTTTGTCTATATATATTCGAGAATATAAACACGCGGCTACGGATAATTATAATTGCTTTCAAAGTTGTCGACGTCCTTAGAAAAATTGTTGTCCGTGGGAACGATTCTGTTGAAATATTTGCGGACGAAAATTCGCGCGCAGCAAGATTCTACCTACGGCGCAAAAATATTTACCGAAAATCGATTTTCATTAAAGCCGTCGTAATTTGCATCTTTCGTTTTACCCTCTGTCGGCCGCCCACCCACCCGTGCAGTCGCCGAACGCCTCGTTCTCTTAAATTAAGCTTCTGCTTGTTATGCATTTTTACGCATGCTGCTTTCAATGATTTTGTCCAATATAACAAAATATGCGCAACGCATAATTTAATCGAGTTTTAGAATTATAGGTTTTAACTTTATTATGCTGCCTATTTTTCGGGCGTAACACATCTCGACATAATAACACTTTGTTGGTGTTTAATCAATTACTTCAGACTAGATAAGATAATTTCGAATAAAGTTCATTAGAAAAAAAAAATAAAAAAATACTAATATTATATAGTTCGAATAGACTCTAATAAATTATTTCAATTTTGTGTTCAATTTGTAATCACGTAATTGAGATAACAAAAACAAAACAAAAAAAAACAAACGCCAAATATCCGATATTCCCCAACGAAATTCTGTCACATTACATCGCGCCATTAAGAGTCAATTACACGCCCTCTAATTTGTTCACTTTATTTACGTGTTTCGAATGACGCGTCGTGAATATGATCAATATGTCGAGTCAAGTAGTTAACGTTGTGAAAAGAGCGGATAACATTCGCGTATCATTGGATATTCAGAAGCCGGGAGAATATAAACTTTTCATCGACCTATCGAATAGTACTTGAGAAGCAATGGCCGCGCAATGAATGACAAAATGTTAAAATGCATTACACCGCGACAGTCAGCCAAGGGTGTCGCGTGAAATAAGAGAGATGAGACGTACACGCGGGCGCATTATGTGAAAAATATGGTAATAGTATTGCCGATGCCGCGCAAAACAGCACCCTGCATATGAAATATACGGGATCGCGGAATGGCCTTGCTCTTGTTCAACTCGCGCCATCTCTCTCCCCCTCCTTCGGTCTCTCTCGCTCTTGTCTTCACTCGAGCATCCCTTGCCAGTTTTCTCTTTTTAAAGCACCTCATCCGAGCCGCTCGTCCGATCTTAAAGCGCACTCGGATTCCTCGAGCACCCTTGCTGAATACAAATGTTCTTCGCAGAAGAGGACGCGCGATTCTCGACGAATTAGCGGAGCCGCGCGGCCGACTACAAAGGTGCCGTGATTTACCTGCCATTTACAAACAAAACGCGCGCCTTAAACCGCTCTCTCATGTTTGCACTCGAATCTAATTAGAGTGGGCCAATTGCGGGTTGTTAAACGGCTCGCGAATTACTTCACTCGGTCGTGCTTTGTTTCAGACACATCGTTGTTGTTTTGTTTGTAAAGTACATTGACAAAACGCGCGCGTGACGATTTTGGAAAATCGTGGCTTTTTGGATGCGCGAGTATGTACGCGCGAATGTTTCACGCGGGGTTGCGTTATGGGAAATTATATATAAAACGCGTAACAAAATAACGTTTAATATTTATCCAGCGTTTGCGACTAAATGTACCGGCAAAAGCGATTGGGTGTATATATGCAAGTTTTAATGAATTTTTCTTGATGTATTTTCTTATTTATAAAACGAACGTTATTTTAAATACATTTTATAATATACAAATTCATTAAAAGTTTCAATTTACGGGAATTGTAAAAAATGGTAAATCGTATCGTATATATTTATTTCATATACGGATCAAGTACGCACGCCGATGTTTGTTAATTTATTTTAATTAAACGTACAATAAGTATAAATGTTTATTTATTTGCAAGATAACGTTACAATTTATTATATCTGTATCGTATAAGTGTATTCGTTCCATGCATGTTGGTCATAATAATTCATGCAAATCTAAATTAACTTTCGGTTGTTTCCAAATATTTGGTTCATAAACATTCGAATAAATTATAAACATTCGCAGTTTAACGTTTGAATTAGCGTGCATTGTTAATTATGCGGATTTAAGAAAATGCAACGCAAATTATTTTCAACGAATGAATTGATAACGTTCGTCACATCTTCGGTCATTTATTACTATAAATAATTCTAATTACTCTGCATAAATTGTTGTTTTTAAAACTTTCTTTTTTTTTATGGAACAAGATGCTAATGATATTTTTCAGCTCTTTAATTACATCCACTATTTATCAAGGAACCTATAAGATCGCATTAAAACTAACTGTTATTATATTACAAAGGTTGACCGTAAGCCGTTTTCTTATATCCGACTATTGATCTGCACCGCGCTCACGTCGAAACTTGAATAAATTACAACAAAGTATAACAAATCACATGCTCCTCCTCCACCAGTGTCATATTTCACGAAATGCATATTTTTTGAAACATTCTCTTATCAAATCGACACAACCTCAGATCAACCGATTATGTCATTAAGCCGATAATTAACCTTATTCAATATTTACGCGGCTGTTTAAAATTAGACACGCGAATCGCAAACGTTCAAATCATTCGAATTAAAATAATTTTTCGCCATGGGCTATTGAATCGATTAGTGATGCGCCACGCATTTTTTTGTGCCGTGCACACATTTTCTCCGCGTGCGTGCATTTTTGAATGCGTAATATTATGTTTCTATTAAGTATATTCGCATAAAGAATACATCATTTGAATGTTTAAAATTCGAAAATCTAGCCGAATTTCGAATGCGTTTTATTTTTATGAACAACAACCGTGAAGCGTGATTTTATAAATTGAGTTTCCGAATGAAACGAAATCGTTTGTGGCTATGGAAATGTGTGGATTTTATTTGATAGTGCTATATTAAATGCGTTTATTATAAATTAATTTACGTAAGTTGTAATAAAGTTAAAAATCGTTTAACCAAGTACCTTCGAAGTATAAGTGAAAGTTTGCATTTTATGACACAAAATTATGACTTCTAATAACATTGTATTTGATGAAAAAGTGTTTGATTTGAATAAACTTTATGAAAAGTTAACTTTTTGACATAACATTATATGAGATCATGAAACTTATATTCACAATAATTCATAGATATATATATAGTTTAGTGATATTTTAAATGGAAGATGTAGGATTCCAGTACAACGTAAGGAATAGTGCGTTTGTACATTCAATCTAGTTTTGAACACATTTTAGGAATGTATATTTCATTTAAATTAAACCATCAAACGTCACTTAATGAGCTTATAATATAATTATTCATTTCAGAACAGATAACGCATAAAGTACTTATCCGAATGCATAAAATGTTCATTAGATTAAATCTTGTTTATAATTTGATTTCATAATACACACGATTACGATATTTTTATCTTAATTGCTTAAAACAGATACCTTTTCCGAAATATTCTTCAAGCGTATGGAATCAAAGAAGTATTTTAGTTAATGAATTATATATCAAACTTCGGATATATCACATTGCACGCGTATGAAACGTAGACAGTGTAATTAATGTTAGATTTAACATTGTTCAACGTTATCGACTCATTTTCTTGTTATTATACCTACAAAACAATTAATTCTTTATAAAATGTAATTAGTCGTTTCGCGAAGTTTCCCGCGTGAAAACATTTTAACGCCGAGTTATTCCGAACGTTTCTGTATCGCGATCGCGCCAAGTTTGCGCCATGCAATTTATGATAATTGATTTTAAAACACAATTTAATTTAATTCGATTGTCGACAAACTTCTAAATGCGCGGAAGATGCTGCGTTTAAAAACAAACGTCCCCTTTATTGCAATCGTCGTTAAAAATAACTCCGGCGTTATGCAATTAAATTGAATTTATTTCTTCGAGCAACTTTTGCATGTTCAGACATAAAACATTACACACCAAACCCATACAAGATTTGTATCTTCTTAATACGTGTCGAATGTATTCTTTACGAGACGATCAGTGAAAAAGATTGGTTGTAAAAAGTTTTTGGAAACTTTCCCGCAGCAAAAGGAACGCAAGTATAAAATTTTAGAGTCGAAGGGATCTTTTTCAATACAGGATAAGATCCTCGCCTTCTCTGTCTTCGGCATTGCTTATTCGCGCGTGGATTCCGGAAAATTATAGCCGATAAAGAAACAAATTTCAAATTCCGCGTTATAACGATATTCGGCGGGGAATCCTGTGTTTCGCAAACCGTCGAATAGATTTCCAGCTTTCCCCCGAAACCCATTCAAGTATCCCGAGGTGTGCAATAAACAATTTCTTCTCCCACCGGTAATGTCTTTTCGAGCGAGTAAAGAGCCGATGCATGGAAATCAATCGTCGGATCCGGCTTTTGGCACATACAAGCGCATCCCTATTTTCATTTTGCAATAAACTTAATGCTGATGTAAGATACACGGGAAACAATTTAGATGCTAACTTTGAATATTTTTATCTTCAGGCCGCATGAGTGTACGGCGTTGCATTTTTAAACTAATAATATTTAGGATCGAATTTTTTTATACAGACATGCATTGAGAGAAATTGTTATTATTATTATTTTATTGTTTTTAACAGTAATGAAAAGGTTGGCGTTAAAATTAACTTTAAATACTGAATAAACTGAATAATTTACTCTTTATACTTTTAACATGTTCAATTTTTACTACCAAAAATTACTGTTTAAACAGTAATTTTTTTAAGACCTGTCTTTGCATTAAAGTTAAAAACAGTAAACATTTGTGTTATATTTCTCTCAGTGTAGATCAAATGAAAAACAAATAATGATATAAATTTGTTAATTATTAATAAAAATAATAAATAAGTTTAAAAACTGAAAATACAATTCATGGGTTTTTTCAAAATACTCAATTTGTTAATTATTTCTAGATCTGCTGCATGACTCGTTATTCTTTCTTACAATTTGTTTTCTAAAAATTATTTAATTAGTTTTATTTCGACAGTTATAAATAGCCAACAAAGAAAACTTTTGTTGTTTATGTTTATGTCAAGTGCAATTCGCATCGTGCAAATTAATATTTATTTCAATATTTTTATGTATAATGTTTGTAAAATAAATAATTGTAATGTTTTCAATTTCATTGCAAGCTTGTTTTCCATCACGAACATCATCGCGTATAATAAATAACTGTAATTACTTAAATAAAGGAATTACATAAAACATAAACAAATAACTGTCGTTATATAACAATGTTTCAGTTCACGTTGAACGCTTTTATTTAACGTATAAAATAATTCAATATACGAATTTATATTGATGGTTTAATTTAATGTATATAAAAGATATTTTTGTTGTAACAACAAATAAAATATTTATTTGATGCAATTATAATTGTGCATGAAAAATATGTCTGATTGTAGTACATTTGGATTATCTTTAATTAAAATGAGATACTATCATAGAATTAAAGCATAATCAATATTTGCAATTGTCATATATATATAAATTTGTTTATTTTTCATCCATTTTAAACATCAAATTTATGATTAATTATTTTATACTTTATATTGTATACTAATATTATATACAATAAATAATTAAAAACCAGGTATTAATTGGTATGATTTTGTTTCATTTAAACTCGTAAAATGCAGGCTTCAAAATGCCACTACAAAACGTTACTTAATTTCAATGATATTGTTGTTTACGATTGATAGGTACTCAAATAAAGGCTGTAATAAAATGGATTGCATTGTGGAATTGTGGAAGAGTTGTTTTTGATATTACTTTAAATCCGATTCTATAATACTGATAAAAACAAATGTTTTATTTTTAAAATAATTTCGTTCTTCAATTATAGAACACTTATACATGTTTAATTCTAATCAATGTAATTTTGATTGACACTTAAACACTTTATACGTATTTTTACTCTTGTATAAAAATATTCCTTCGATTTTTAATAATTAAGAGACTCAAAATTAAAAGACGTAGTGCATAAAAGGTTACATTTCACGTACCAAAGGAATTAACTGAATTTATAATATCGCATTGCTTTCTTCACGCACAAGTGCAAATATCAGAACTGGATATATAATCTAATATCATTATATACAACTTAGTGTTAACGAAAAGTCTATACATTCGCATAAGGTGCTTATCCATCTGTCGTGTAAATCGTTCTCGTTTACTTCTCATTCAATCGACACCGACTTTTTCGTAGCCATAATAATACAGTGCAATAAGAAATATATATATATATATATATTACCGTACAGGCCACGAGGGGCGGGGGTGTATCATCTTTTATCGCAATTAAAAACTTTACAATATTATATTATACTGTGACAAATTGTGCGCATTGAACGCGTTATTTTAGACGGTACTATGGTTGAGTTAGAAAAAAGAAAGAGCCGTCTATATCGCCTGGTTTGTATTTGGTCGAAAGTTTCTTATTGGTCGATACGGCGACGTTTAAACACATTTAATTACAACAAATTCTCTTGTTGACGGAATACATAATCAGTGAAAACTTGTGCAAGTTCTTTGTTTGGAATAATATATGTTCCGCCTATATATCATGAATGTAAAATTCAAATGACTTGCGAACAGTGTAAACTTTTAAACTACGAAAAACAACAACGTCGTTCTGTATAACTGGGAAACAGATTTCCCTTCAATCATTGTGAAATTCGTCAAATCAAAATGCACCGTTAATTCGGTGCGCCTTCGCTTGCGAAATATGTTGGACCAAATGAATCGCGGATATTCAGATTGCCGGAAAGAAGTTAATTAGATTTGCTTTCTTTTTTGCAAGAATATTGAATTCACGTGTAATGCGGTTCTTATACCGTGCAAAGACAGAAGTTTGTTGAACTTTTTGATGGATTTGAAATAAATTGTTGTAGATAATAATGAAGAACTGAGAACATAATTACGAGAAATATAGTTGTGCTATATGTAAATGTATTATAACTTCCTCGCTGAATAATTTACTAATACAATTTAAAGCCGTTATTAATTAATTCGATATCAAACATATTAAACAGTAGCTATTTACACGTGGAAACGCGGTTATATAAAAATTAAATGGGGATATTGAACTTTGGTACTGTCTATAATCCGATCGTCAGAATAATCGTTTTTTTGTCATGCCTTCCTATTATTATTATTATTACCATTATCATTATTTTGATTGTTTTTGTTATTGTTATTGTTAGAATTATATTAGAAATTACAAGTTACACGGAGAAAAATATTTAAGACATTTTACTATAAAATAAAACAAATGTACTTGACACTGTCAAAACCTTCAATTTGTCTTACAAATAATAATAAAAATGTACCAAAAAAAATAATATTTTCATCTTTGTTTATGAAAAAAATTGAAAGTTTTGACGATGTAAAGTACATTTGTTTGATTTTTTTAGTAAACTTTCATACATTACTTTTCGCCGTGTACGAATTACTGAATTCGAAGCAATTGATCGAATTCATGTTATGTTACAATGTTAGTCACTATGACTGATTCCGAATTCAATAAAACTGTAGTAAACAAACGCATCATAAAAAAGTTAGTTAACTAAGCTATTTCCTCGCTGTATAATCACGCATATGTTGCACGGTTTTATAAATTCGATCGATTAAGTAAACAATTTTAAAGATAGTAAGCGAACAAAGTATAGCGTTACAGGAAATGTAACGGATCTATTTCAGCCCTTCGTTTCGACGATTTATAATCACTTCGAAATAATATCATTCAAATTTTGGGCGCAGCGTTGATTAATACAATTACGAAATCTATTTTCACGGGCTGATATTGTACTCGAAAATTGTCTGATGATAGTAGGTCATCAACAACGTCTTTTAAGATTGTATCGGGATTCTAGTATTCCTTGCAAATTGAATTCCTCAGTGTTTAACCATTCCCCTTTAGCCCTATTCCGAAAGCGACCGTCCAAAATGTAATTGAATATTGGTATACGTTGAGACGGAGGCTTTGGGTATGATGGGCTGTATACTATCTGTCTTACTTTAAGGAGCCCCTCGCTGTCTTTAGTGAAGATATAATGTGTTACGACTAAGCGCGACCTTATGAATCTTTTTTTTAAATATGAAATTATGATTTGTCTTGCAGCAATGGAGATAGAAAACGAATGGATGTTTTCATTGGGAAATAAATATATTAACTCGATGAGTGCATAAAAATAACACTGTATATAATATTGGCGTTTATACGAGATTACGAATAAATAAATCAAATTGGCTTTATCGTAAGAAAGTAAGAGATCGAACAAAATAATGACGGCGTCATCAAGTTAATGGTAGCTTTAAATAAATTGTATAACGTACACATAAGTGATTGGCAATGATCAAATTCGTCTTCTTATCATCAAGTTGCGAATTCGTAGCTCGTGTCAAGCAGTCTGGTATTGTTGAATTGTCGCAATTCGGATTTAGGCTTACCTGCAACAGAAAAGGAAATACAAGTTAATATTAAAAATGTCGAACAGTTTGGTTTCAAAAATTATACACAATGGGGAAGAAAAAATTGTGTCCGCGCAGTTGGACCGTTCGCGATGGCCGTGCAAAATCAGTCGAGCCGCGAGCTCGTGAATCTTGAATGTTTAAAATTGGCGCGCAAAGTAAAAAGTTATATTTCATTGCCTGTAAAAATGAAAAGCCATCGGCGAGAGAGAAAGCCGAAGGTGGTAAAAAGGAAAAAGTGAAATTATCAATATTTAGCATATGCGGATCACAAATATGTACACATATATACGCGCGTTTCTGGTGTGTACCAAAGAGAATCGAGCGAACCAAGGCCTTCGCGTAAACAAACACAAATTATTATTGCACAACGTTTCGAAAATTCCGTCGCGCCAGGCTTGGCAATGTGAGTTGAATTATTTGTACAAACTAGGCACGTTTGTGCGTTGTTTGTATACGCCAAAGAATGTGCCAGTCGAAGTCTCACACATGGCTATTTCCCCACCTCGTCCACAGTCATCTCTCCCTCATCCATCATTCTTGGTAAATAATTGTGTAACGTAGAATGAAAGGCATTAAATAAATAATAGCTGCGCGGCGGTTTACGGAGTTGAAAGAAGAGCGCCGGCCAGTGAGAGCAGATGTGTCAATATAAGTCTTTCGTTTTCTTTTTGTCTTCTTTCTTATTACGTTCTTCTTCCTTAGAAAAAAAAAGGGACAAAAATGGACACAAACTTAAAAAAAAGACAGTGATCTTTTTTCAGCCGAGATGGCAATGGGAAGAACGACGAGAAACAGAGACAAAACCAGTGCAACAAGAATTCTTAGATATTTGAATGATTGGCTTCTTCAATCGGCGATGCAACGATTTGTGCAAAGAATATTTATCGATATTTATCGCAGACTTATTTACCAAACTATATGGCATTTAATTAATTGCATTTTCTGAGATTAAAAACTTAATCTACAATCGAAATAATCTTAATTTATTTTTTATATGTTTAACTATTTGTTTTCGATTAACTTTATTAACGACGATTGTCTAAATTGATTTGGTATATTATCTACAAACAATTTAATTCAATTTTTTTAATTTTTAATTTATTAGCAATACCAATATTCGACATATAAGATAATTGATAATAAGATAATGAGTGTTTTGTTTAAATTATGTTCTACTTGTATTTTACTACGTTCACAATTGTTTAATTACACGCTTAGAAAAATTGGACATTTATGCGGCGGCGCAAATATCTCGAATTCGCGAGCAAATTAAAAATACCGCCATAAAACGATGAAAGGTATAGGAAAATACCATCATAATGTTTACAGTTTATAGAATGATTTTTGTTTGTATAGAACGTCGCATTTCAGCGTAGTAATTTCTAACGGAGAATCGTCTTCGTGCAGAGAAACGTCGCACATGTGAAATAAATCAATAATTATTTTATATTTGTATCCTCTAATGTGTTGTATTGTTTTACGATTTATCTGTTGCATATGTACTTGATTCTAACTCAATAAATAATTCGAATAAAAAGTTTTAGCATTTTCTTGTTGGCTGCCGGAAGCAATTGTTGCAGTTCCTGTGTATGGTTAATCCTAGACGTTTATGCCTGTACAACAAATATAAACTTTTAAACATCAATCAGAATGAAAATGAAGTTAAACCTGGCAATGTAAAGACAAACAACATGAAGATATGCACTTTGAGAGAATATTAAAAAACTGCGTTCTATTTATTAAAATACAATTGTTTCATACGCATCATAAATGTTGCGTATATTAATTAAACCCATCTCAACATTTGTCGAATATTGGCGCTCGATTTGTTTATTTAATAAAACAAATTATGTATTATTGCATAAACTTTAAGGAAACCGAACTAAAGAATAATTATTCAAGTAGACATGTATTAATTATTAAACTTATATAAAGACTATAACATATGGCGGTTATAAATTAAAACAAACGTACATAATAATATACTGTTATTATAAATGCATTATTTGTAATAAAAATAAATTCAGTATAATTATTCCACGAAGGTTCTCATGATATTCCAAAAATACACCGACGTGTGACTAACAAATTCGTAACTTGCTCATGATTATATTCTCCGCACTTCGAATATCACGTGGTCATTTAAACATAAATAATGCATTACACGTGTTTGCCGATAATAATCTAGTTGGGAAATTGAAATTTCATAAACGTGGTCAATAAGGTCGAGTCCCTTAGAGCAAATAATGACGAAGTATCCGGGCGCCAGCCGACCAGTTGGAGTTATGCCGCCCGTGGGAATACGCGGATCAAGATATGTTACTCGCCATTAAGATCGAGTTCGGGCCGTTTAGCTACGGCTCAAGATGTTTTTCACCCGGATATACACGTCTACTTTATAAAAGTGCCATGATGTGCACAACATTTTTGAACTGAATAAATTTGCGAACTTTCACCCAACAAATGACGATGAACTCGCCAATCATTTTGTCACCAAAACGACAAACAAAAAAAACCACAAAAAATGATTCATACTAAAAAGGCCCGTTAAAGGAATGACGTTAATTAGCGTGCCTAAATATACGATCGTAATGGTCATAAACAAATTATTGATTTGATAAAAATAATCAATTATTTTGATTGTATTATCGCGCAAAATTAATAGAAACGATAATGAACGAAAAACAATTACAACGAGTACCGACGGTTGCGGAGTAAACTGTTTAACTACTGAATTAACCACAGAAACGACCATAATTAAATAACTATACCCTGTAACCACCCACAACACATTCGCGCGCGCGCATCCACAATAAACGCCAACTATAATTGGTCTTCCAAGTTTTTAACCGAATCTTTCGGAGACTTGATATTCTTTAAAAAAACAGCGCATCCACAGCGTTGCTGCTAAGTTCGTCGTCGACTAAGGGCTAATGAAAAACAAACAAGAATGGAAACGAAATTGATCCGTACTATTTAAAACGAGTAGCCGGGACTGAAGAAAAATCGAGAGGACGTATGCATGGTTACGGGTGTGTGCCGGGCGGATAAAGCGAAGGGTTGATTCTCAGACCCTACAGCGGGTCCGGTCGAATCCGTAACCGGGCAGTTTATATGCAGCCTACGCTGGGTCAGCAAGGGTGGATATAACTGGATAGACATATATTTTTCAACGCGCTACTTTTGCTTGCGATGGGGTGTTATTTTTTTTATCTCTATTAGATTAAGCGTTAGCAAAGTAGCCGACGTGCCTCGTATAATCGTGAATGAATATAAAGGAGACGAGGTAGCGCGCGGTGCACTTTTATACATCCACCCGGCGCGCGCGATATCCTTAGTAACGGTGATAAAGCGGATTGAAAACGGTTTCGCGTTGTTTCGCGCAACACGCGCGAAACTTTCTTTCGGCTGCGGCTGAATGGCGCGCAAGACAAACGCGAACGAGTGACAAAGTTGCAATTCTGAGTAACGCGAAACTAAGAAACTATGTTTGTTCGGCACGTGTTATTGACACGATAACCACTTTATTGCTTTTCGTTATCCTTGTTATTTCTGAGTATCGTGAAAAATAATATTGGCTCGCATAACGCAGTGTCAGACGCCAAAGTTAATGAGAAAAATAACTCAACCGCTTTAACACGCGAGCGTTGATTTTGTTTGTTTAACAATTACATGTGTGTATATATATATTTTATAAGAATATCAAATGGTAAATATATTGTCACAAGAAATTGTAAGAAACGGCGTGTTGCAATTGGTCAGAATTACGCAATGCCCGGCCCTGGTATTCTAGTTACGTTTTAGATTTCGATCGAAAGTTGTTGAAGTTTGCTTTGTATTGAAAGCAAAATTATATCGTATCTGTCAAATTTTTGTATCTCAGGCTGGATGACGGCTGAGTGCGATATAAGAAATAAAGAAATGCAAA
The DNA here is from genome assembly GCA_022817085.1 of Psilanteris sp. ZL-2020. Classification (NCBI taxonomy): domain Eukaryota; kingdom Metazoa; phylum Arthropoda; class Insecta; order Hymenoptera; family Scelionidae; genus Psilanteris; species Psilanteris sp. ZL-2020. The sequence continues at coordinate 20,520 of JABFQC010000290.1, forward strand.
ACTAAAATGAAATACAGTACGCTAATGATTTGAAATTGTTTCGATAATTAATAGATAAGTATAACAGGACGAGAGTAGGTGCGCGTGGAGACTAATGCGAGAAATAAATCTGCGGTAATAGTAAGTGCTTCGGTCTATAAGTCGATAACAAATTGAGTTTGCCAACGGCAGTGCATGGGTTCCGTAATGGCAGGCAAGTGACCGGATCAGCCACTCACCCCCGCGCGGACCCCGCGCGTACCCCATGGCGGCGTTTCGCTACCCCCGGAAGTGGCGCCCTGCCTCCAACGTATTCATATTTCACGGACTTGTAATATAGGAAAGTTTTGTTTAAGCCATAAAGCCGGTCTGGGGCGAACGGGGTGGTCACCCTTCACTGGACACGGTTCCGCGAGAGAGTGCGAAATAATTCACGTGTCAGACTGCTCTGTGTCCGTGTGACTTCTCTTTTTTACGCGCATACATGTCTCCGAGGCGAGCGTGTGCGCCGCCGGAGGTCAAATTTCTTCAGAGACACCGAGTCCGCCAAAGCAAGCACGACTTTGTGTCTGTTTGTGTGCACATAAATATACGCGAGCATAAATAATTATGAAAAAATAAAATCCAGCCGATATGTATTCAATTTGCGAATATAGTTTTTTATGCTGCCGTTGCATTTATGGTTGTTTAAATCGGCAATTAATGGTGATTATAAAGTAGCGCGTTGAAAGAAAGTAATTCGTCCTGAATAATTGAGTAGTATTAATGTTCATTGGGTGAAGCTGTCGAATATCACTCAATTACATCTTTATCATTTAGAGATTTGGGGCAATTAATATGGGTGGGTCGAAAAACCATTGGTCTGGTATTATGAGCGGAGTATCAATTCCATAAAAGGGTGAACGGGTATACTGAGCAAATTCAATTCAATATCAATACATCTAACAGCAAATATTCCGCCGTCTTAAACAGTTCTTAATTGAGTTGGCTGGTTGATGTAAAAACTTTTATTTTCACAATCGTACAAATATTTGACACAATCTACTTGACTGCAGCAAATGCGAGTTCGTTGACATATTAATTTAAAATGGTTTCCGAAAGATAAACGTTGATAATAAAATAATCCGTATTGTAAGGAGATGAATTTAGTTGAGTGTACTAGGAATGCATTTTGAATCGCCACAAATAAAGTGAATTAGAAATAGCAAAGAGAGCTTGACAAAAAATTAATCGATCGTAGGAACGCTCGCTTTTGCATTTTGCTATTTTTTTTTTATGTAAAATAATGATGATGACTGTCCAAAATTACACGGCCGTTTAAGATCGTGCATTTGTACGAATTTAAAATTGTGTTTTTGCGTTATATATTCCGGATTCAGCGTACGTCAATCAAATTTGTGCATATCCAACTGACACATTACCAGATAAAATGCATCTAAGCCCGACTCGAATTATTTTTGTATTTTTCGCGGAAGTCTTAAATTTGGCAGTGAATATAGTTATTCTGAAAATTGGCGGCACCGTGGACCAAGAAAGTTAGCGACCGACTTGCGTAAAGATATACGCGGAAGTTCATTGGTCAGTAGTAATGAATAATGTCCACATCTGCTCGGGACATCCCATCAGTAACTGGGCCTGCCTCATTCTCTCGAAAACCATTTCCACCCCATCGCGCTTTCTCACACGATTTCGCTGCATATCAAATTATGGATTTCTGAATGGTCGATCGTCGCCTGCTGCTGCTGTTTCTGCTGTGATATATTTGGATATATTAAATTTTTTTCTCCCGGACACCTCGTCGAGCCGCGCGTTTATGTCCACGTCAAATCAATACACAGACGCTTCTTTTTGCTAAGATATTTCTGCTGCGTTGTTCCCTAATAGATACTTGCAATTTTTTGCAGTTATTGCGGCCGACGCGCTTATATTAATTTTGCGTAAAATTTGTAAGGTAGACATGAAATGCTGGCAGCATGTTTAGAATAATGTGATTTAGGAGAATTTGCAGTGAAAGTGAACGAACTGTCTGTACTTTAGTATAAAACATTAAACGAGTTCTTTTTTATAATATTTATTAACGCGCGCGTTGCGGTCGGATTTTATCTTGTCATTTAATTAATTTTTGTGTATCCGATTCAAACAAATTCTTTTACAATTTTGATACTCAATGCAATTTTTTTGTAAAGATGATATTTATTTGAGTCATTGCTGAAACCTTATATATTTAGAGCTTTAATTTACAAGAGAAACAAGATATTTCTGTTAAAAGTTATGCAGAGCTGTATTTCTATGTATATTAAATTACTCGTTGTTTTGAAACCATATAATATAATAGTTTGAAATTAACTTTTTATTGTGTGTCGTTCTTCCATATTTCAATATATTTCGCATGTAAAACGTTTCAATTTGCAGACATGAAATGAACATTTTGATAAATACACACACACGTAGGTATTTTTTATATTAATTTTAAATATTGGAATTGGCTCTATTTTGTATACGTCTGCATTATAAAATCAATTTCTTTTTATTATTTATTTTAAATTGTTTAATATTAAATATATCGAATAACTGCAATGATTTGTGTTTTCCAGTTTCTATTAATATTACTTATTACAGTACTATGTGATTAACCTTATATAAAATGTAAATGTAAAATTAATTATTAACATACATTTCTCGTACGACAAATACAAAGATTTATATATTAATTGATCTGTTGCGTTATATTTAATCGGGGAACTATAGATATAGATACATTTATGAAGATTAACAAGAACTTTTTTGTATAAATAATAGAATGATAATCGTTTTATATGCCACATGAAATTTTAATTCAAAATAATTTATATCGTAACTCGTTTAAAAAATGTAAAATGTATATAAAAAATGAAATTTTCGTAATCGATCTGAAATGTCTTTTTATTAATAACTAGTTGTACTATTATGTCTAAAAGAGTATTTTTAAATTATATAAACGGATTAATTGCAAACGACACGCTGAAACGTCTATTTGATGAAAAAAGATTAATTTTTAATGTAACCATTTTCAACTTTAAATGAGTTTAAAGTTACAATTTGAGGTATTTGCATACTCATAATAGGCGTAAGAATCGATGTGGAGACTTTGAACGAATTTGGAAAATTTTCATTTTTTTGGCCAAAAATGCCATTTTTTAAGATTTTTGGATTCATTCAAAAAGTTTCGTTTTTGTAAACAAGCTAAACTTATTCTCGTGGTTGAAACATTTTTATGTCATAACGTGTATTTTTAAATATTTGAAATACGTGCAAATGGCTCGCAGAAGACGTTGGCGAAACGTTGTAGAACAACGGTTCGTAGCTTCATACTGATGTAAAACGACGATCCTAGACAATTTCAGTCCGATATCGGATCAATTATAAATTTCTGTATTGGTAATATAATTTTACAATTGCAATGAATAATATTAATGTTTGAATTCAAGATCAAACAAAAATAACAAAATGTTTTCTTAAAGTAATATATCAATAATTAGTATGCAATAAATTAAAATTTAAATTTAAATACTATAAAATCCACAAAACATTAGGGTGCCTTATTACGTTCGCCTGGCACATAAAGCTCTCGGGAATAATTGTGACAAAACGAACCCATTATGAAAAGAAAATAAAAATTAAAACGAAGTTATACGGCATGGGCAAATATAATTTTATTGTGAAATAATTGGAAACGCGAGTCATAAACGTGTTTAATATATCGAGCGTGTAAAAGATCGCGACTCTTTTGCATAGGAGCGCCAACACCTTGCATGTCCATTACGTCGAAGTGGACGAATCACAAGGGTGGTTGGAGAAAGGGGGAAGTGTAAGAGGTGTGAACCGTAAACGCGCCACGTGCGCCAAATGGAAATGGACCAAATATCGTTGCAAACACTCGACCGAGCGAGTATCGATATATGACGCACCCTTTTCCATCTCTGACCTTCGCTCCCCTTATGGCTACTCGTCGAAAGCCTGGTTCCGTTTTGTCGTTTATGCCATTTCGGAATCCATTGCTTCGATCCACTCCGAAATCCATTGGTCACTCGAATACGCGCGAAATCCACAAAACGTCGTAATCTACTTTTCTTGTAAGCCGAGAAATCACGCCGACGTGATATCAAAGGTCCAAAAAGCCGATAAATGTGTTTCGAAATATTACGTTGTTACTTATATCTGTGAAACCCTACTTTAAAATCGTTTCAAATTTATTGATTTTGATCTAAATTCCTGGAAAGTATAAATAAATGAAAAGCCCTCTTACACGCAGGATGCCGACGCATAAATGGATAAGGATATAATTTCAATATACATAACATAGTAGAATATAAACATTTTAAAATTGTAATTATTCAAGGTCGATCTCAAGGTTATATATATGTCTTTCGCTTCTTGAAAATATTCATATCGATTAAATTGTTTAAACATGTATATTAGTTGTAATAAAAAATTGTTCTATTACACATTTATAACCATGCACTCAGTGGCGCATCTATATAATTAAGTTATTTAGCATTTAAATTGAAACATATAACTCGGCTATTAAATAGTTTAATTTATGATCCAATGGTATACGGAATTGACTTCGAAGATAATGGGGAGTCAACTGAATGATGTAATGTATTTGCTATATTGAATGCAATAAATAATGTCTAATTTTTCATATTTATATTAGTTCTACATTATATGTTTCATACAAACCGATAAGCATAATTTTAAAAACTTCGTGATACCCTTTCTAATGATGTTTCCCTAATTAAGCTATAATCTACAAGTACTACCTGTTGTTAGAGAAACTTGTAGACTTACCTCTTGGAACATCTGAAATGTATGTATGGGCATATATATATGTATACATAAATAATATACATTCAGAGAACACTATAGTCAGTTTTCTAATGTACTGCGCGATGATACAGTAATTTCCTTAATTATGCGCGATTATGGTTAGTAATAATAAATAGCATAATAAGCGACGGTAAGTGATTGTATCAAACGGATGTAAGAGATTGTTAACGGGAAGATAAATTGCAACTGCGAGCATGCGCTCGTTCAATTTGATCGATGGCGTGTATCTCAGACCAATCAATCAAATGGTTTCAATAAATTAATTATATAGCAATTAAGACATAATTTCTACAAACGATTAAGTTCAACTCACTGAAGAGCAAGATTAACCTTATCCGAAATAATAATGAATACATTTATACAGAATAATTAATATGTAACAAATACGTGAAACATCAACATCTTTTGATTTTATATTAATACGCGTAAATTAATAATTCTATATTACAGCGATAAGCGATGCAATGACACCGATCAACGGCCAACAAGATTGACGATGGTTGTTGGCTATATGGATTCGAGAGGTGATAGTAAACAGATCATTGACTGGTTATAATCAATGATTTAATGAAATGGTCCTGGATGACGATTGGATAACATATGGAGATAAATGATAGCTAATAGACCAATTTAAACAATCGTTAATCGTGGGATAATGCTCGCTGTTTAGTTTTGAAGGTCTGCACGGTTTGTCATAGTTTATAGCGCAGTCGAACAATTTTACTAACGATGACACGGGCAACGGATTTATTTAACTGATTCTGAATCAATCAAATTAGACTGATTATTGCAGGGTCTACTGTGTTTTATTCTTGTATTCTTCGTTGACGTGAATGTAATCTGACAATGAATAAGTATGAAATGACTGAATTTTTTGTTCATGATTTTAAATACATTTCTTAGATAGGGTCTTGTGAGAATTGAATTTTGTGAATATGAATTTCAGCGTATAATATTTTGTAAAACTTGTGTTAACATATATTTATATATTGCAAATTTGTTATATATAATAAAAAAATGTATAATCATATTTTTAAACTGAAACAATTTTGTTGTTACCTTTAAAATCTATTCTTTCTAAATTCTACAATTCTGATTCAATCTTCATCATAATTTATAAGAAAGACAATTCAAATATATATACCTATTAGCACTAGAATATTAATATCATCTACATGCTCGGAAAATCCTTGACATGTATTAAGTATAATCTCATTTTCATAAATTATAATAACAATCCTCGAAACTCCAAAACAATATTCAACGAATGATTTTCGGGTGTTTTGTTTTGCCCGACCCCATTAAGAATTCAAAAAGTGACACGATTGGTGAATTTCTTTAGGATCAATTAAACACCGAGCTGAATAATTGGACGATCAAAAATATCATATTTGTCCTTGTTTTCCTACGTAAGCTTGTTTAAATTTTCACGCGGCGCAAAAAGCGAACTGGATCGTGTTCAAATAAATTTGCGCAATTGTCAATAGCGTGGCATTCATATTCGGCCAAGCACCATCTAGAATATCTTCTCCGTGCGGTTCAAAACGATTTAATGATTCTTCGATTGAAATATCAGCGAATACCCAAAAGTGGTTTTCGCCTTCGACCATCGGGCCATCCATCAATTTATTCATTGAGCCGGCTCGCGAGAGAGCGGGAAAGCGGAGTGCTTCTAACTACACAAATATGTACTCACATACTCATTCACCTATTTCCCAGTCGACCCTGTCTACGCTCTCGGCGATCCTTTTAAAGACTTTTCCTGCCGACGCTATATTCATCCCACTTCGGCCGTCTGTATCTTGCTACTTTTTGTTACGCAGGCACAATAAACACAAAAGCATTTGCCGGAGTGGATTTCCAAATGCATAAAAATGCAGATCCAACCGTTGCAGTAAGTGGGATGAATTAGAGTACAAGTGTTCCATTGTTTCACCACGCTCTTTCGAAATGTTGGAGAAATTGCGGTTTATCGGCGAAACTGTAACTGTTTTCGAGATTAGCTGGACATTGGAGAGAAGATGAGAGGAAAGTAAACGACTTTCGGTCCGAATTAACCACACGACAAACAAATTTTGATTTCGGATCGCGGTTGCGATTGATGATATTTCGAGCCGGCGATCGGGCGTTTCGCCCGGCTGAAATTTTCGCTACTTCATTCTGGCTGTCCGTTGCCTCATTTTACCGCGCTATATTTGCTTAACGGCCAGGAAAATGTTTCTCCTCGTGATAAAACGCGCCGTATCACCGAATAAACGATTTCAGCCGGGGTTATATCGTAATAATTATATATCCAGTCAAGCTTATCGTAGATAATCGTTTGACACAGTCTAACCTGAAAATTAGATTATTTGATTCACCATTTTTAGATTATAATTAATCAGTGTCGTTCCATAAAAATAAAACAAAAAACGATAATAATAACAATTTTAATTATCGCGTTATTTTTGTAGCGAGGATTTGTATTATTTAATTCTTTATTGCGCCATAGTTATTTCAGTTATACGATTAAGATTCAATTGGCGAATAAGTATTTTTGCAGAGGTATAATATATTAGAAATTGTCATTAGTAAAAGACTACAATTTTTATGTAAAAATTATCTCTTACAATTATTTGAAAGTAAAAATCTATACTCACGAGTATTTTAATATAAATAAAATTACAGTATATCTATATCTATATATAGAATTCTTTGAATTAATTCGAGTTTATTTGCATGTATATTTCAAAATATACGCGCTATTTACATGAAATTATAGTTATGTTATATTATTTATATAAAATTAAAAATAAGAATTTCGGATTAGTAACAATAGAAACAATAGAACAGTAAATAGAACAATCTTGATTTTTTTGTAATTTTACGTTTTAATTTTAAAATTTAAATACTCATTGACTCAAATCCTGTTTGGAAACGGTTACTTGTAATATTAAAATGAAAATACAATGACACTATATTCAGGTAAGTTATATACATTATATACACGAATGTAATATTAATTGCTGTGTGCAGATTATTGGATCGCCCATCCGTTATATTTTGAAATCGTCTTTACGTAAATCAATCCGATTTGACTCAAAAAGTGCAAAAGTTAAATAGAGTCTGCTTCTTGTCTATCGGGTTATTTATCTGGAAGTATACTGTAATTCTTTGATATGACGGTATATATACTTGAAGACAATAATGTATTGATGTGATATATGCGCCGAGCAGAGTGGCTGCAGAAGAAGGACTTGTCTCGTAATGTATAGGGCGATTTGTCACGGCAGTTTGTGATGTGACTGAGAGAGAATAATCCTCGAAATATCGTCTCGCGTGACCTGTGACCCCATCCCTCTTTCTCCTCTTCGTTCCATTGAGAATGAATTTTTGTTGTTCGTATTTATCGACTTCAGATGAAATATTTCACGGCGCCTCGCGCAAAACCGATATCACGCGTCCGAAGAATCAAATTCAACATTTATGTCGAAAGCGAAGAAGAAAAGAACAGAAAATACGAATGTTAAAAATGGAATCTCCAATGACAACCAACGATGAAATTTCACGTTCATTTTATTTGAATTTAATCTAATCACGCGTAATTAAATCCGATTAGATACATAAAATTTACACCCAAAAAATTGATTGCCGATTTTGAGACTCATGCTTCTTTATCATCAAATCTACATGTGTAATTATTTAATAAACAAAATGGCAATTTTTATATACACTTTAGAAATTATATCAGAGAATAATAACGACGATAAAACACTGTGTATATGATTCGTCCAAACTTTGGACTCTTTGCTTAAGAAAATTAGATATTGAAACGTTTTCGTCTCCGAATCAATAGGACCGTCGAATCTAACGAGTTCAACGAATAATGTCTAATCATACAGCACCCGATTAGAGCAATCCCTATTGATTAACGTTTCGACAACAAAAATTACGATGGAATAAAGTAGAATGTCAATGCCCCGAACCAATTCATTGGCATTCGTAATCCTAATATTATCACAGTAGGTAGTCGCGAAGCAGATTTTGCGTGCATTTTATTTGTATTTTAATAAAATGTAATTCGATTCATCCGAATCGTGCGAATATTTAAGCAATGGCTCGTATTTTGTTATTAATGTTGTTCTTCTTCTTCTCTGTATGCGCGTTTTCAGATGCATAAGTTGATTTTTGATATAAGTCAATAGAAATTGCTGAGCAACAAACGTAGATAAATAGCGCGTGGCATTAAAGAACACTTATCAAAGCTTGCTCGTTATTTTTCAGACATAATTTATATCAAAAGTAAAGTATGCATATTGTTTTGTTGAATGAATTAACATTTGATCTAATAATAGTATCTGAATGTTGAAATCTTGCAACAAAATATGTATCCAAATATTTTTTTATCGCATCATTTACGCCTAATTAATTTATGTCAATACTGTTCGTTTGTGAGATATTTAAACATTCATGAGTTATCTTCAAGTGAGTTTCAATTTTAAAACGCGTGCAATTATTATTCAGGTATCTCAAATGCAAATTATATCCTTCGAATAATATATAAGATATTTTAATGCTTAACGAATAACAATTTAAAAACGGTATATATACTTTATTAAACATATATCAAATCATATTTCATAAACATTTATATTAATTTATTTTTATCATATACAGATTAAAAATTGTATACATTGATTTATTTATTTTACCAAAATCTTGATTACGATTTATTCTTTTATAATTAGTTTTATATTTTTATTTGTTTTAATTTTATAATAATTTGTGGTAGCATTTATAAAGTTTATATCGTCTGTTTAAAATATTAAAAATGTATATATACGTGTTATAAACAATGTTTATTCTATTTTCAATTGTTATAAATAAGTGTATTTTATTCTTCCGTATCTAAATAAAATTGTTCAACTATCGAATATTTTGACAGAGTGATTCAAAACAGATGAGAATAATTGAGAAGTCATATGATTATTTATAATGATCTTAAAAATATAAATAAGTATTTTATTATTAAGAATACCCCAGATCTTTTTATAAATAACGAGGTTAATGATATATATATATATATATATTATACAGATAATTTTCTAGACACACAATATTATATTAGAGAGTAATTTCTATAACC
>JABFQC010000291.1:0-30479 GCA_022817085.1 Psilanteris sp. ZL-2020
TGGCGTTGCAGTTGTTCTTAGATGTTGTTGTTGTTGTTGTATGTTGCTTGTTTAATTGTTTTTTTATGTTATTGTTTTTTGTGGTTTGGTTATAAGGGGTTTTGATGTTGGATTGTTTTAGTTGTTTGATATTGGTTGTATATGAGAGGTGATAGGAATTTACGCAAGTGGAGAACATTTTTGTATAAAAAAAAATTCTCTTCATCCCCGTAACTAGGTGCCCAAAAAGGGCGTGTCCCCAAACCTGGTGTTATATAAATATATATATTAATAAATATATATTATACATATATATATATCGTCCTATTATAATCATACTCATCGATCTAATTCGATCGTTCTATTATACTCTTACTTATACTGGTAATAACAATAATATGCTTATAATATGAAAGGCACCTGTTCTATTGCATTTACTTATCTAAATAACCAGCGGATATTTGTTATGCATGCACGCAGTCGTGTATGAAAAATTATAACGCCGAGAAAGTTAGTGGCGGATTCACTCTTTCGAGCCGAAATATGTAAAACTAAGTTAATCACCAAGTCGAATGGTTATTTGGAAAAATTTGGTATTCGAATATATGCTTATGATGAATAATTAAACTCGCGATTTTGATGTCGACTGGCTGTAATTGTCGTCGCCCGGAGATCATAAGTAATTATTACCTTTTAACGTAAAAACCAAAATTTAATTGTCATCTTGAGTATTTTTAAAATTCATATCGGAGAATATGAATATTTAATTTGATGAATGTATTAATTTCACAGGCGCGATTTGTCATTAATTTTATTAAAACATTCTTTGTCACGGTTATTTTTATTATTTTGTATATAACGCAAATATAAAAATAAAGAAAATCATTTTGTTTTTATGAAAATATTATAAGATATATATATATATATTTACATCGAGTCATATATTTGTTATTTTTATAGAATTGTGCTGTAAACGTTATTTAGTTTTTCCATATTTGATATGTACTGATATGGAACGTTTACGATTTAACGCAACGACTACTTTTACAAAATTTTTATTTTATTGTAAAATAGTTTTAATTTAATTAACTTATTTTGTTCCGCTAAAATTCAGTAAAAATGAATTTGCGAGAATATTATGGTTTGATTAAGAAAAAATCAAATGGAAGTAAAAGTTATTTTTAATAAGAAAAAAAAAGTTGAAATAATTTTTATACAAATGATGTCAAAATGTAATATAATATTCAAAAAATACACTTCATTAACACGTTTTAACGTCAGTGTAATAACTAAATTACCGTATAATTTTATGAAAATTAGAATCATTGAATTTTGCAGAACCAACACTTTATGTATTAATAAAACACATACTTCATAAAACGTAAAATTGAAATCTGTGATTTAACGTTTTATTTTAAACTTATAACAGTGTCATTACAATGAATGTAATATAAAAATGATTGGAAAGCAAAATATAGTATGCATAAAACCGTCTGATTAATGAACGAGTTTAAAATTAACAATATTTAAATTTAATCGTTTTATCACATTATCCTACTGCTTTATATTAGTTAGGGATGACATGATGTATAAACGGAACAATGCTTAGAGACGTTAAGTAATCCTTTGATGTGTAAGTATAGTTTGATTTATTAGCTTATGGTTAAAGTTAAACTAAATTTTTCCATCAGCATATATAATTTACCGTCATATTTATTTTCTTTGATACAAAATTACTTCTTTTTATGAGCAATAAGTAATAATTTGCACGAGTGAATATTTATTTAAAATGAGTTATTAAATTATTATGAAATTTGTCTGTATAAATACTGTTATGAATGAATTAAATAGATTCAGCGAGTAGACAAGCTTCTTACAATTCTTTAATTATTTAAATAGAGATGAAATTTATATGTAATTATTAATGCAATTAAATAATCATATTGACATAATAATAAATCAGCTTTACAATTAATTAAGCCGCGGTTATACTTGTAAAATAATATTTTTTCTTTTGGTTTATTTATAATAACGTTACGTGAAAGCGTAAATCGTTACACGTTACATTATTTAATTCAAATATTATAAATATTCGTTAAAAAAAACATACTTTTAATCAATTTTCTTCACAAATTCAAAGAACCGTTTTTATAGCGCTGTTTAAACAGCAATTTTAACTATGTTCATTTACCGTAGACAAACTATAAATATGAGTCTAAAGTTACCTATTATATTAATGAAAAATTTTACTTCGTAACAATATATTTTCACGAATTTGATAAACTCTTTGCATGAGATACGCGCATATCGCTGTCACACATATTCCAAGAATTCGGGTGTACGTGTTCATTATATCCGCGGCTCCAGTTCTTTTGGTGCATTATGTATTTTATGCTAATCATGTGTTTCATATTATTATTATTATTACATTATTCAGTCGGGATGACAATTATATATAAAAATTCGAAATACAAAACTGTCGTAATATTTCAATTTTGTTAGAAGAATATGCCTATTTAATGAATATTTATGATATCGGTTCTAAGATTTGTTGCTTTTTGACGTAAGATATTGTGATGCAAATCAATAATGGCATTGTGTGAAACCGTTTGTAAAAAGTTGGAAAACGGCACAATTTTTTATATGAAATTCGGTGGAATCATTTTGTGACGCGAATGCATCGTTCTTCAACAATATATTGACTTTTCATATATGAATTATACAAACTACATTGTTATTATTACTATTATGTTATTATTATTATTATTACTTAATTATACGCGACTGTGATGGAAAAACAATTTTTATATCAAACCCCCAAAGGCTTTTTACTCTTGTGAATTGAAACTACGAAACAATTTTAGTAATCTCTGATGCGAATCTGATAGAAGCGGAAATCGCTCTTACCTGATCATCGAAAAACCGGCACTCAAGTTGATAGCTTCACATTTACGTTTATAGCAGTACTATCATTCAAGCTGCTTACTCAGACAGTTTGGCACTTAATCGGAAAACTACTCCACCCCAAATTGAATTTTAAGCCGTGATTTTTCTAATATTCCTTCTATTAAAAAATTAATTCCGACTCTCCGCGAGAATCCGGAACTTTGGATTGTACAAACATTCATTGAGTTCTGCGCACGATAGTGGATGGATATATAATAATAATATAATAACACTTCCACGATTTTTTAAAATGGATTATTAGTAGGCAGTTTCGAGCTAAATTTACGACGTTACTATATATATATATATATATATATATTTTACGTCGGTTACACGTATACCAACTATATAATATTTTATATATTACAATTCTGTCCTGTATGCATTATATTTTATATATATACATATGTATTAGCAATTACATTTTTACGCGCGTTAAATAATAATCGAATGATGCGCATAAAAGTTCACGAAAAATAATAAATATTAACGACGCCTTACATATTTCATCGTAAAATTTCATCCGTGATCACGCTTAAAAAAAGATTCAATGAACTTCAAATCTTAAAGATTCATACGAAAATTGACGCGCGTGCTCCGAATTTCTATGTCAAATCGATTGCTTGCAATTTTACTTGTGTAGTCTTTTTGCTGCGCGAGCAGTTTAATGGCATTCGCATAACTGATATTCTAGTTCAACATATTCAAATATCGTTCTCACAGCGCAACTGTTAATGTCGGCAGATTAATAGTCCGATTGTTTTAATGCCAATTTTTTACGCATGCATAACTAAGTCAATTCAATGACTATATATATGTATTTATATTTACCATATTCGCGACGCTTTTTTACGATATCACAAATAGCGTGGGTTGTATTTTGTTGCACATTTTTTGCTCGAAATATATATTATTATTCTTACTAAAGCTAATATGCGCAGTGATTCAATTATTATAATTATCAATTTAGATATAAAGTGCATGAAGTTCCAAACGTGGAATTTCAACGAATCGTAAAATGTGTTTTTTCAGCGTGTTTAATATAAGTGAAATAATTGTTAATAAGCTAAATGAAAATTGTTAATTTTTCTTATATCTAGTTATTCTTATTTGTATATTTATGTATTTTCTCACGGAGCTGCAAGTTCAATTGTATCAGAATTTGTAAGATTAAATCTTAATACAGTCGGTGTGACAAGATATCTGAATCAGCAATAATTTATACTTTATCCAACGTAGGTACAAATTTACTGAAATGAATAAATGTAATAAAACGTATCCATTATTATAAAATTTGTAATTTAAGATAGATCTTAATATACTTATTATATTTATAATATTTTTTTTATTTGTATGCTGTGATTTATTATTATATGTGTGATAACATTGTAATTATAGCTATAATTTTTTGCTATTAAATTAATTATAAACTAATTTAAATGTATATATTAACAACGTAAATCTAAATGTAAGTTGATGTACACATGTATGATTACATCATGTAAGATATTTTAAGTGTATTTATGTGTAAAAAAGGACGTCAAGTCCGTTTAAAGATAAAGAATAATTAAATCAATCAAAGACACGATGATACTACCATTTACTTTTTCAAACCACTCAAATGCATAAAAGTTAGATCGAAATCTAATACACTGAGAGAAAAAATGACAAAAAATTACTGTTTATTTTCTTAATTTGGAATTATAGGTGAAAAACAATAATATTTACTGTTTTTAAAAGGAAAAAGTAAGTTTTTTACATTGAAAAATACTGTTTTATCATAATATATATATTACTTTTAAAAATAGTAAATATTTTGGTTTTTCTCTTATTATTCCAAATTAAGGAAATAAATAGTAATTTTTCGTCATTTATTTCTCTCAGTGTAAATATATTCGATTGGTTGAAATTCAAAGTTTGAAGCTGCGCATGCACGTACATAAATTTTCAAAATTTCTTGAAATATTAACTAAAAATGAAACCGGAATATTAATTTAACTATGTCCGAGCAATTTTGTGCCGCAAAACAACCGCGTCCATTGACAACGCATCCGCAAGATTCTTTCAATTTGTAAACACGCGCTGAACGAAAAAAAAAATGACGGGTATTCATCAGACTTTCCATAGCAGATAATGCATTATAATAATTTATGAACGAGCCTTGCGAGTTGATAAAGCCGATTCACCGACAACGACTAAATGCGCCGTAAAAGTGAAAGTCTTACAAATAATTGCAGTAGTCACACCGTCGCTGCAAGGAATCGCGAGAGTGTACTTTAAAAACACATAGTGGATGCCTACTTTACACCGTGTTCAATGGACTTTGCCGCCGTCGCTTGCGTTCGTATCGATTTCATCAATCAATATTCCGGAATATAAATTAGTACATTTTTATTCTTCAATTATTACCCAAAACGTCGAGATAACGAGTCGGTTTAATTATGTCGCGCTTAATTCTGTTAACTTGATTATAAACAACGGTTATAATCCACGTTTATTATATATATACAATTCGCGACATTTAAATAATTAGATCGCTCTATTTATTGCCATCCAAGAAAGATACGTATCACAGCGACGAGCATTTTCTTCTTCTTTCAACTCAATTAATTAGGCCCATTTGGTCGTAAATTTTGCAAATTCATAACCCAAGCTTACTCGGTTAATTTGCATATTCGTATACTTTTTGGCTTCCTTTAACGCCATTTTAAACTAAATAAATCCTTGTTACCCACCTTCGTACATTATTATTATATTTTTTTTTTTACAAATGCAGCGCAAGATGTTTAAGATTACACGTATTCTAAAATTGAATAAAGGTATCCTGTAACTACTATAATTTGTTCATACTCGATACTGAAATATAAGCATGCGTAACATAAAAAACAGCTGCGAGAGAAATTTATAATATTATACAAGATAATATTCTTTGCGCCACAGCTACCGCGAGACGTTGAAATAAAAAAGAATATAAGTGTAATAACTAAGTTTTATAAGGAATGGGTATACTGACATGCAATTATTGTACATTTTGTGTGTTATTAATGTTTTATTACAATCCAAATACATATATTAATAGCGAGTGATCATATGTATGAAAAATGAGAGGTACAAAAATGTATTTTCGATTTACATGATGCCGTGATAAATAAATAGATAGAAAAAATGCACAGAGAACAAAAGTTATACGCACATGAAGCAAATAATAACACGAACGAAATACTGAATGAGTTAATTAGTGTAGGCGTTAAAAGCAAAGTTTGTAATTTACGCATATATGTATCGAATCAAAAATTCGGTGTTCTTTTTCAACGATTATCTTTGTATAAAATATTGAATATATACATTACAATAACGCAATAAACACTTGAATCAATTTGATCGGAATATTGGTCGAATTAAAAGTTCGGGTTGCGCGTGCATCGAGTTATCGACGAACTTAATTTTTAGATCAAGTTTGACGACTTTTGTGCGGACTGAATTTGTGTAAAAAATATTTCATATTTTCATGCGTATAATATATCCATTCAATTACTTTATACAATTTTAAATCAACTGTCATCAATGTTGCTCGCGCCTTTATAGTAATCGGAAATTTGTGAATGCGAATTTTCGACAAAAACTAATCTAAATGAGTGCAAGACAAAATAATTAACATTTTCTACCGGACCGGTCTTTGGGATGATTCATTACGATAATATATAAATTATTTACAATAAATACAGTACGATATTTTTAATAGAATCATTTGCTTTCGGGGGAAACCTTTGAGTTTGTATATCGGAAAAAACTTGATTTGCACATTATTAACGAAATACATGAATTAGTTAGAGGCACGCGTGATTTTATATATTTATATACATACACATATATATATACTGTAAAAACAGTCACAAGTAATCGGTTAATCAGTTTTTATCGCGTTGAACAACAGGTTACAATTCATCCTAATAACTTAAAAATCTTTTTCTGTTTTTAATTATCAATTTTTTTGAACATACAATTATTGCGCCAAATTCGATTAGTGTTACAATTAATAAGCCTAGACATTAGTGTTTGGTATAGTACGTGTGCGTTTAGAGAAAGCATATATATAAAAGTTATATAAAAATCATTAATAGTATATATATATATATATATAATTAATATGTTTATTAACAATTGCGTACGTATGGACTATTATCACCCAAAAGCTTCTGCAGACTAATATTAGTGTGGAATAAGCTACAGAGAGGTCAGTTTTTCCATTAAACCAAGTTATGTTCATTCGAATTTTTTCTTACCGAAAACTTGATAAAACTGTGAAAGGTAGGTAAGTATTGAAAGCCGATCTGGAACTTTGCAAGAGAGCATATCTTCGGCGTCGAGTAACGCCGGTATGTTCAACTGCTCCTCTGCGATCTTGAAAGCCAATGCGTTGTTCTCGAAGATGTCATCTTTGTTTAGCCTGTCGAAGTCACTGCAACAGCCATAAAGAAGTCAAAATTAGTGATCGTACGACAGACAAGGAAAACACGCGAGATAATACACGAAATCGGTTCGGATTTGGTGGCAAACGTCGGCCCGACGCGCGCGCGACAGAGATGGAAAAGGATAAACCGCGACGCAATCCGCAGTCCGGACAAGAAGCGGGACGATGACTCAGAGTGCACGCCACACCCACCCTCGACCTCCATTTTGCACGCTGGCCATACTACCGGCACCCGCGAAAAGCCCACGCAACAGTTTCGTCTTATCACTTTTATCAACGTCCTTTCGTCACGCCTATGCGAGCCCGGCAGTTTCGGTCGGATTGTGAATATAATTGCGGCTCTCGTTCCGGGCTGCTTTTACTTTATTCGTCCTCCTTCGGGTTTGGCGTCAGTTTTCGTGATTGAGGAAAACGCGTTTCGCGCGCGATCATTTAACTCCGGCGGCGCGCCGCCGAGCGCCGATAACGCAAGGTCTTTGCCTGCGGCGTAGAACGCGAACAATTACTTTTTCAGATCCGCCGATTGATAAAACCGTTTAGCAACATTAACGACGGTCATTATGGGCTTTTAGCCGATTTGGTTGTTGTACGCGCGCGAACGGCCGGGCATTTGTACGCAACAATTTATTCGTGGGAGCATTCGGTGACCGCTACGCAAAAGGAAAGTAATTAATTGCGATTTGAATAACTATTTGCGATTTGAATCAAATATTTGATTCGGCAATGATCGTCGGCGTTTGTGCGCCGGGCGATATGCGAAGTTGAGATTGAGATTATTAGTACACGTAGAAAAGTTATATTAAACATTACTATAAGTCTGGCGTTCCAAGGATATTGACACAAAAACAATGCAAAATTCCCTAGTAGAAATTTGTCTAGTATCTCGTGAGTTACTAGAGAATTTGTATATAAAATTTCTAGTAATTCGCGAGTTACTTGAGAAATTTCTACTCGGTTACTATATTATACTAAAATAACTTTTGTAATGCCATACAGTACTTTTTACTATAAGATATTGTAAAAATTGTTATAAAATTTTGCACAGTACAATATCATATAAGAAATTTTACTATATCTTGTAAGAAAATTTGCTATAAAAAGGTATAGTAATTTCCGTAACATTAATTGAAATATCCTATGAATGTTAGAAGTATAGCAATTTACGATATAACTTTTTTCTACGTGTACAAGCTGTGATTATATTATCTATTATGTTTCAAATATGAACAGAAAATTCAATTGAAAAATTCGAGCAATTTAATTGCACCGAGTCAATGCTTTTTGTCTATTTTTATTCTACGCGGTTGTAAGTAAATATTTCATAGGATATATATAAATTTGAAATATCAACCTGCATTGGTATCTCTCTCTAAATGAAATTTATTCTAAATTTTTTAAAAAAAGCGCTTATCGGACAGTTCGATCTAAACAAACCCAAAACCGTGAATAATTTCCTGAGGTCGCGGCGGGGACATAAATCAAGCGCGGCATTCTTATATCAACGCAACTATAAAACACGAGTTATTAGCATAATTTTATACGCCTTAACCCAATTTCATTTGAATTAAACATTATCACACATTTTTCCACCGTTTATCGGATTTTCGGATTTCACTTTAATACGTACAATCGTAAAACACACGGGGTCTAAGGATTGCGAATTGAACGCTAGAAATTACGTTTTAGAACTTCGTATTCGTTGCCGGAAGAAATGCGCGGGCGGAAAGTGTGCCTTTACATACCGGTGTAACACTTTCTTCTACTTCGGAGTTTACAAATATATAAGTGAGTTTTATTGAATAGCGTATGAACTTTTAATGAGTCATACACTCAGGAAAGTAATTGCGGAAAAATTATTATATAAATAGTAAAAGTACACGCAGAAAAAAGTTCCATTAAAAATTAGCGAAATTTATATAAATATTATTAAAAACACAATAACTTGCGGACAAAACAAAATTTCAGTTAGAAATTACCGAACACGTAAGTAAACATTGATGAATGTTTGTAAATATATACCGAAAATTGATCAATGTTTGTAATAACAGATCGGTAATTTCTGACTAAATTTTTTTTTTGTTCGTAAGTTACTGTGTTTTTAATAATATTTACTGAACCCTCGGTAATTTTTAATGGAATATTTTTCTGGATATCTTAAAAATAATATAAAAATTACTATAAGTCTGTAAAAAATTACCACATTATATATTAAAAAGCTCCATCAATTTAAAACATTTTATTATACAGTTTGAATTTTTTACTTCATTATTTACCGATTTTCATACAGAACTTACAAGTGTATCCCAAATTTAGCATATCATATTGTAATTTCTTGCAGATTATTTTCCTCCGTTTATTTGATTGCCTAGTCCTCCATCGTCCCAATAACCTCGACGAGCGCACGCAGAATATATGTCATCCAAAAATGACTTGAGCAATTTACGTTTCGCTCGGCAAATGTACGGCGAAATAAAACTCACCGTTAACAATAGCTGACATTTCGGTACGTTTTTAATTGCAACTTTGTTCTATCCTACGGTTATACCGAACCGAGCCGTAACTTTTGCTGCGCGAATTTTGTTCAATCAACAATTTCGCGACAATAAAGTGTCGGCGTTTTGAAAGCGTCATCGACGCGGCGTGCGTAGTTTACGCGTCCTGTGCGGCAATTTGACGCGTTTGCGTCTTGTCCCTTCTCTACCTGCTTTCCACCTATCATAATGATTGAAAGAGAGCGCGCGAGCGAGCGAGACAAAACACACGTCCGTCGCCGGACAAGTTAATACGAACGGGTTGGAAACGACGTGTATCGTTACCAGGGAATCGCATGAATTATATTACGCGCCTTAGTGAGCACACAATATTTACAAATGGTAATGCCCGGTCGATCATATGTCTTTGTCAATTTGAGTTTTGTAATATCCTTGTTATTATTTTCCGTTGCATTTGTCATTGCAATTTTTTCCGCTCGGGGTATTTTTATTGCGACAGTTGTCAGCCTACAATTGATCATTAATTTAGACAATAATTTATGACGAGGCCGAATCGCCCGATTCCGTTCCAACAATCGAATAATCCCAATTTGGATCCAGTTCTTGCTCCACCAATTTTGTGCAGCTACGTATACAACTTTTTTCAGCGGTTTCTTTATGTTAATTCCCGGTCGTAAAACTACGATAGAAAGAACAAAAAAACGCATAACACGACCATTCCGAAATGTCTTATAGGCGATAAACGGCTAACGACCAATTGCAAAATTAGCCATTCTTGTCACTAAATATGCTCTCAAATAACGCGCTAAAGTGAATAACCGTTGGAAACGAATTACAACACATTTTCGAGCGCAACTTCACAAATCGTTACTTTTCATTCGCAAATCATAATCGAGTGTCAAATTTAGCGATTTCATAACGAATACGGAAATGGATTTTTTTTTACTTTTTTTTAAACAACAAAATGACTCGAGCTCTACAACATATATAATGATACGTTACAAATAGAATAAATATGCGTTTTGTATTACAATTTAGAAGAATCGTGTAATTATCTTCTTGCTTTATCGGCAAAGTGGAAAATAATATCAAATACTTTCTAACAAATTAAATCTTTTAACCGAAGATAACTCTCGAAGATAACACAATAGACACTCGGCAAGAGACATCGATGATATCAATTAACACGTATCTCGATATTGTAATCTTGTTAAACACAGTTGAAACGATTTGTCGAACGGTTTTTGATTAAAGAACCTCTCTCTCTCTCTCTCGGGTGGGGGCACGGACACCGAATTGTAATTAAATTGATTAAAAAAGTCCGAGTCAAAGCGTCCTCGTTTTTGCCGCTTCGACTTTACGAACGAATCGTCGGTGTGTTTATAAAATCATTCACGCTTATTTCACGCGAGATTTCGATCTTGGCGTAAAGAAAAGCCAATGAAAAAAGGGAGAAAGCTCGGAAATGATTAAATTTGACCGCCGCCTCTGACCCGCCGCGCGACGATGCGTTATATTTTTAGACCGAGCGCGGCTCTCTTATTGCAGTCCCGATCCGAGAGCCACGCGAAATAGAAGCATTGTTTACCGCGCGATCACGTGACTTGTAATCCAGTTAGGCCCGAAAGACGCCGCGCGCCGGTTTCATTGAACAGAATCTAGCGATTTCGTGTCGCAACTTTCTCCGGCGACGAACTTGTTCGCCGACCCTATTGAATACTTGCCACTTTTTGCGTGAAATTGCTCTCCGAGGAAATTGCGCGAATTTCATCGAGTTGACGAGCACGATTCCCACCGACGGAATATATATTGGACTTGAAATTAAATGCACTGTCTTCGAGCGTGTATCTTTTATTCCGAGTAAACATTCTCTTTTACTCGAATGATCATTTTCCTGAGTGAATTTGTAATGGTAACAAGCTTTTTTTTTGCCGCAACGCGGTAACCGCGCGCGGTTGCGCAATGTGAAAGTTCGTTGGGTTTTTCTTCGGCTATCGGTTTTAAACCTACGAATGGTTATGTAATTTGAAGACGTTCCCGAGTCAGTTTCTTCGAGGACGGTCGAGCTCGAGGCTGCACTCCTTCGGGCGTATTTGCCTCGAGTTACACGAACTCGGGCACAATCACGGCTTTTGTTACGTTTAAATAAAACAATAACAAATCGTCCGTCAAAAGTTGCGCGCAAATGTCAATTACCCCCCGTTTTGAGCGCCGCAAAAGCCGCGAAAAAATGTCAATTCCGCGATTTCGATCGGCGCGTTTGGTTCTGTTGGTTCGCGCGGACCAAAAGATGCGAGGCGCCGCGACCAAAATCAAGCCCGGTTGCGCGCAAACGGCGAAGCGCGATTCGGTTCGGAACCGATGAACCTCTTTGCACGCGCGCGCACGCTTGCATATATCGATCGCGAGGCGATGCGAAGGCATTGCATAAGTCTTGTGTCAGCGGAGGCCGCAAAGACAGCGCGTTAGCGCTGCGGATGTCATTGACCGGCCAAGCTCTCTGGTTTCTACGCTAAATAATGCGCGTGTACGCATTACGCACGCGTGCTCTCTTCCTTCTTCTTCGCGTCCGCCACGCACATAACGCGAGCGTTTCGCAATCGAGTCGAACCCATTACACGCGCGCTGCGATTTGTCCGCGCGTTCGTCACATTCGAAGCGGCGCGAAATTTGCGAAGCACCGTGCACGATCGCGCGCATCCGAGGCTTTACGATCGGCGCCGGTCATTCCGAGTCGGTCGGGCAACAAAAAACACGCGCGCGGGATTCGTCAACTGTTTATGTATATATAGATATTGCGCAACTGCAATTGTTTATTTGCGATGAACGATCGGGATTTTTCGGCGCCGGAACTTGTTGCTTGAATCAACGGCTTCGCGTTTCGTTACGTTTCAAGCAACACGCGCACTTTTTATATATATATATATTCGAGTAATTTATTCCCGTATCGATCAGGTTGTGTTTATTTACACACCTACTTACTCGCGGGCAATTATTTAAATCAAAACGGCACTCGCGTATAATAATTCTCACAAAGTAATACAGCTTTGAATTTACGCGTGTTAATTGCCTGTTTTTGCGCCGTGAAAAACTTTAACTCGTGTGTTATTTAATCATGTAAATCGTAAAACCAATTATGATTGTAACTTATGATTTCACCTTCCGTTACCCTTTTTGCGCGGAAGGGGAAAAAAAAATTCGAGCGTAAAAGTGACCGGATATTATTCATTTGTTAGATTAATTAAAATTGATAAATGATGTAATACAATATCGTATGAATGGAGATATTCATATTTCCATCAAAGAAATCTTTTATCTCGAATGTGTTTCTTTTTTAATTAAAAATTATCAACCGTTCACGTAAACGTGTACTCGATAGTCCGCCATTAAGTTAATTCAATTCAATTTTTTAAATGAATTTAATTTGCCTTGTTGTATTCGCAACGGTTTCGCAATCTAAGCGAATTCTGTTTAAATTATTTCTTGGCTCCGTTATAAATATTGATTTTAATTTTCCATTATAAACAATCCGCGCATTCAATGAAAATTTAATTTAATTTACTAATTTAAAGTAGCTTTTTATATCGAAAAACTAACAAGCGAATCTCATTCCTTGACTCGTGTGTGCTTTATGTTATAAATTATCAAGGCAAACAGTGCGCTTAAGTGGAATAATCTCGGTTTTTTTTTCAGTTTACTAACGCGCATGCGCGCTTTATTGAAGCCACGTCCGGGGGATTGCGATTTGTCGCGATAAACACAATAACGCGCGACAAACAAGTTCGCAAAAAATTCGCCCTCGATTAAATACAATAACACACCATAATTAAATGAATCCGAATGCCCGACAATATCTTTCGTCCGACTCATAGATGTCATCGCGGCACCATAAAAAAGCGCTCGAATAAAACGCCATAAACGCGTTTGATATATACAAGTCTGCGCAGTAAAAGCAGGTGTCTTAAATTAAGGCACCTTTTTGTAGACAGTTTTCAGTCGTTCATTTACAAAATCTGTTCGGTGACTTACAGTAAGACACTCACAAGACGTCTTAGATCATGGTCTCTTAGGAAACGCAGAAAAAAGTTTTGTCGATTCAACCAAAATTTTGTTCGTTTAATCAAGATTTGGTTGAATGTACCAAATACTTTGTGAATCTGACAAAACTTCAATTGAAATTAACATCTTCTGTGAATGTATGGCGTTTTTCTGCGCGAGTCACAGAGCGCCTCAATTTAAGACGGCGGTGTCTTGAAATAAGCCATTGAGAAGGTTGCCGCATTTACAGTGTGTGTGTGATACGGATGCGTTATCGTGAGGTCTCGGGGTGTACGTTCGTTTAATTCTATGCCTTGATGTTAAAAAATCGGAAAAACATCAAACTGGTAGTTGAAAAACTGGAGGGATAATAGTAGTCGCGTTGCGAACTACAATTGCACGGCAACGCATGAGGATTCTAGCATCTAGGGTCGAGTCTCGGGGCTGTACAGTTATTTTGCACACGGTTATAAACATGCATGTACACACGCAATTGACCAATCATGGTCAACGTACAATCAACACGCTGATTGCAATTGGTTAATCGCGTGTATGCACGTCTAACGTATGCAGCAACGACTCATCCGACGAGAACGTTCGTTGCATTATTTTCCGCGCCGCTAATGATATTTTGTCACGTTTTACAAGAATCCTTAATAACTCATCATCTCGCGTAAATTAGTAGCCGATGAAACATAAATAGCGAGACGCGCGTTTGTTGCGCAACTACTTAGCCGCGAGAGAGTCCATCAACCCGGTCCGCATAATTTGCGACCGGACAGTTGGCGAGCGTGTATTTTATCCGATTCGATTCGATTTCGGACGAAAGTCGTCGTCGCCGAATGCAGCGCGCTCAACTGACGTTGTTTTCAAAAACGGCAATTTTTTGTATCAAAATTCGAAAGACAAATTCTTGCGGTAAACGACGTCCGACCATTACGTCCCGGGAGCGGAGTGAAAAACCATAAAAATGCGCCGTGTGTTTGTTTCGGTGCAAATACTTCGATTCCCCTCGAGTCCTTGATCTGAATATCCGCGCGCTTTTACTTATCGTCCTTCGCAGGATCCTCTGTTTATAATCGGTGCAAAAAACCCTCGTGTAAAACGCGACAAAGTATGCGTCGAGTTATTCAACCGGTCAATCGTGAAATTGCAAGCAGAGAAGAGGTACGTTGATTCAGCCAAAATTTTGTTCCATTTACAAAATATTTGGTTGAATGTACCAACAAATTTGATAAAATGAACAAAATTTTGACTGAATCAACGTGTTTTCTCTGCATGTGTGACTCGTAAATCGAGGCAATTTGAGCACGAGTCGGACCAAAGGGACGGTTTGCGAGTGACAAATAAAACTAGCAAACACGAATAAATATATGTATATAAACATAAACATTCAAAAGCCTAATTTCATCGGTCCCTGGGACTGGCGCGAAATTAGTTCTGGCGGTAAACTTACATCAAGTCGGGCCGAAAGTGGTGTATCATGGCGCAGAAGGCGAGGCCATCGCGCCAAGAAGTGGTCATATTAACGACGTTTACGCCAGGATAGCCCTCCGTGATGCGACGACACCAGTACTCCAACGCCTTGGTTCCTCTGCGTTCAACCATGTTAACTTCGTGTAATTCGGAGTCTTGGTGAAAACTCGTGTGTTTCTCCTTTTAACTCGAGGTGGCTGATAGCAGACTGCCGGATATCCGTGCCTGGTTTCACCGTTCAATCTGCAATTCAATGAGAGAAGGCTTTAGTACTTCGGATTTTATTAACACTCCACTGCTGTTTTATACCACATACGTCGCTTTTAATAAACAACTTCTCCTTATTAAAATCTTCCTTTATCAAAATAACTTCATTTATGGAATGATTTATGCGGCATATCGTTAACTTTATTACCGCAATTTTGAAAAAAAAAAAGCAGAAAAAAAAACTGTTCGCATTCGTAAAAATGGCATTGAAAAGGTACGCTAATAAGATTCGTAAAATACGTTCAGCGTGTAAAATATATATTAACGCGCGTCGCAAGAAGTTTATAGGCAATTTCATTATAACCATATTACAGACGACGAGAGAATGAGCAATGATTTTACACGACGATCGAGTAATGGTTGAAAATAGATTACGTTTATCCGCGATAATGGAAAATATATATAGTCAATTATTGCAAAATTATGCAACACTCTGTTCGGGCATCGATTGGTTGATTGTTTCTTATTATGCTTTGTAATGCCACGCTATTTCCTGTCCCACCGTTCGAACGTATCGTATAAACAAGTTGCAAAACACGCTCGCAAATAAACCGCGCGGCACGCCGCGAAACGTCTGCGCAATTGCAACCCTCGATGCACATTTAAAATCATCCAAATTTCAGTCAAACCACCGGCGGGGTCTCGTTAGCGCTGCGATGCGTCGGGGGAATAGGATAAGAATATTTGGAAACCGCAAACGTTGACTCACGAAAAGTTGTTTGACTACTACTCGGCTCGATTATGGCAAACGAGAGGCGGTTGAAAAAAGTGGACCGAATAAAGCTTAGAAGAATTTACATACGTTGATTTATTCGTATGCTAATTATTCGTAAATTATTGCGCGCGGCGTCGAATAGAAATTCGTACGCATTATTGCCTGTTATCGCGAAAATTGACGCGCAATTTCTATTTTTAATATTCGCAACGTCGCCGCGTGTATACCCCGATAAACGATCTCCGCGGGTCTTCTTATTCGGTCTATATATAACAAATTGAATGTTTTGATGCGAGCGAACACTCGCGAAGCCTGTTGCTAATAGCGCATCGATATTACACGAACGAATAAAACAATTTTGATTCGCTCGCGTGTCAACAAATCCGCGCAGTTTTAGCGGATCGACGATCCACGGCGACGCGCAAAGAAGCGTGTTTGGATTTGCGGTTTTTAAGTCGTTTAATATATATGTAAATATATAATATAATGATCGCGAGTTCGCAAACATACTGAATAACGAGAGTAAAATATTTTTGGCGTTGAATTGCTCGAAAATAAAGTTGATCCTCGAACTGAATTTATTTATTTATTTCGACATTTTGAATCTCCGCGAATTGGAAAATAATTTCATTTTGTTTACAGAAAAAAGTAGTTTTGTCTGAAACAGTGAATCTATCAATCTATCTATCAATTATAATAGTCAAATTCTGTCAATAATGTAGTCAACCTTTAACCTTAAATTGACTTATTCAACAACTTGTCTGACAATCAAGTCGCTTGTTCGTATATTAATACTTTTGGTGATTAATTTAGTCAAAGATTGACTAAATGTGGCAAACTTTCTTAACCGTCGCATATGCAAGCAAGTGATGTAGATTTTGATCGGCGATAAGTCGTGTCATAGCTAAAAATAATTAATTTGATCGAAATCAGTTAGCGCCGAGGAATTTATTTGCCCATTCAGAGTTAACCGACACAATAAAGAACGCGCCACGTTTTTAACGTTTAACCTTTTGGATTTCTTTATATATATATATATATGTTTAAAATAAGGAAATTAAATAATTGCCCTAGCATGTATGGCGGTCGTATTGTCTGCAATTTATTTTGCCATTTAACAATGTGCGCGGTCAGAATTTGTTTGACCGTTAGAACGTAATTTGAACGAACTGTACAATGTACGCGCGGCGCAAGGCGTGGGTAATATTTTACAGTCGGCTTTGTACAGTTTTTAGTATCTAAACATCAATGTTTCTTTACAGCTAATGACGTTTTTGCGAAGCGAACAATAAA
This sequence comes from Psilanteris sp. ZL-2020, assembly GCA_022817085.1. Taxonomy (NCBI): domain Eukaryota; kingdom Metazoa; phylum Arthropoda; class Insecta; order Hymenoptera; family Scelionidae; genus Psilanteris; species Psilanteris sp. ZL-2020. The sequence goes on from JABFQC010000291.1 coordinate 17,678, forward strand.
ACTAAATGACACGCTGCAATAAAATAAGCGCTTTTTACATCGATGAAAAATTACTCGACATTTCTTTTAAGGTCACGCGATCCATCAACTCGACAACGAATCAAATAAATATTAGACTATTCGGCATTAATCAAAGCGCAAAATTTCCCATCGCGTGAACATTGCTTTCGCACAATTTCACGCCGCGGAGGTTAATTGCTTGCGTAACCAAAAACATGTGTGTGTGTGTGTATATATATATAAGATATACAAAATATTCAGCGCGAAAACACACACCCACGGCGTGAAAGCAAAAAGATGATTTCGTCGCAGTTTTAACGCCTGCGCGGTGATAATGAATTTCGTTGACGCAAAAACGACCGAAAAATAACGTTTGTTTTATATATATATATATAAACATCGCGTTTGCTTATGAGAAATCGCGCTAAATGCCTGTTCGTTCGCGCCTTAATAAGGTCCTTATATTTGTCGAATAATTGCAAATAAGTGTAATGAGATTTTATATGGGAGCGCGAGACTCATCTCGTGATCTCGGTAGCGCGCGAGCTTATGGAATGATTAATGCTTCTCCCGGCTTATTGTGAGTGAAACGTGCGCAGAAATAAGTAAAAGTTACATGTATATAGCGCGGCGGGCTCAAGTGGTCGGCCTTGTTTCACGATTGTCGGCTATGAGGTCGCGACGGCATTACTCACCGCTGCAGGTGAGAGACGCCCGCGACGAGGCGGATATGGAAAAGCGACATTTCGGTTCACGCCGGTCACCGTGCATCGCGTTCGAGCGACCCGAGATGCGCCGAGCAGATATCGAAAGTTCACCGCCGACGCGCGTTTCAATGAAACCGAACGCGCTTCGATCTTCATTTGCGTTCGTTCGCCGGTTGCTTGTATATTTTCGTAACGAATTTGTCGATCGGTTGTTTGATCGCGCGTCGTAATTAGGCCGTTTGACGGCCTCTGATCGAGGGGAATTAGTCGCAAAGTCGAGCAACTGATCGGTGCAACAATGGCGTCGGACTGTCGTGCAGAAAAAGATGTCGTGCGAAATGATGTCGGTTCAATTAATTACGTCCGAAGTGTATTAATAGGGATTTCGAATGTTTGCATTGACGGAATCAATAAATTCTGTGCTCCGACTTTAACGATGGGATTCGACGATCGCGATAAAACATTTTTGCCGGGATTAATCAAGATTCGAAACTTTTTGTGTTTATATATTCGTATTATGAAAACGTTAAAGTGTATATGTGCAAAGAGCATTAGATTTATGTCTAAGATTGTGTTTAAGGATATTTAAATTACAATTAATCGAGCCTTAAACAGAGTTATTTATATACGATTTAATAATTGAATCGATTAATTGCACGAAATTAAATGTAAGCAAAAATCGATACTACACGCGTTGCGATAAAGTGGAAGACCGCGCGCTGTTCAAATTTTTTATTTCATGCGCTTATGTATAGCAATATCTTGCAATCCAACTAGTATGATTTAATGAATGGGTCTCATTAAGATAATGTCAATAAGTAAGCAATTTTAATTACATTTCGAAAATTAAATAAAATATAACAACATTATCACTTAATAGCATTTACAAGCGTTAATACGCTATGAAACTTCACTAATAAACGTAAATTATTTTACCATATTATTCCAGGCAGTTGTAGTATGATTTGTACCACGATCAAAATGTTGTCGCCAGGAATCGTTAAGATTTAGTTTAAGATTAAATAAATGTCGATGAAATAATATTATTATAATAAAACCAATGTATGAATTATTCAAGTCATTACGGCAGTTACCAACATTTTAATGTTAAATTTCATAAACAATATAGGATGTTCTAATTTTGATTATAAAATATTAACATCAACGTTTAAATAAACCAAATTAAATGTTGCATCTTTCGTATGATAAAATGACTCAGATTAATTTTGAGTTAACACTAATAATGTACATAAAGAAACCACGCGTTCGATTTATTTTCAACATAGTCTTAAGTTTTATTTTTATCATAAACCATTAAATCCATAATATGGAAAGTGATGTTTTCGGTTAGTTATTTTAGAAGCTAGTAATACATTTTCTCTGTATTTTTACGTATTTATGCAATCTTATTTCTATTCAAATGTCGAAAATTCTATCCGCCGATAAAGGATCGGGCAAAAAATGTATCTCGAACTATATCAAATATATAATTTAACGCGCATCCATTATGGAAAACACAACTAGTATAAAAATGATTCTTTCCCGACTGACAAAATCCGTGAATTCATCCGAATTATGACACGTCGCTTGACGCGATAAATAAAGGTCTATAATTAAAACTATTCCCGACAAAACTCAGTCGCTATTCAGATTTTCATGAAATATCCATCGATTGTATAAAAACTGTTATTTTTTCCACGTTTAGTCAAATATGTTTAAAATTTACCGAAATTCTTTTGGTGCACAGGAAATCCGTACACGAGTTTTCTGGTTGGCCGGAAAAAAATACGTATCCTTTTATTACGAAATATCAGTACACAGCGAGAAACAAAAAAAGGGAGGGGGGAAAAGAAAAAGAAAAAGAAACGTAGATTTGTCAGTGCGTGAAAGCGCAAAACCAAAAAGAAAAGCGATATTTTTCCGTTTCTTTTGTCGCGTCCCAGCGTCTCGTTATTTTTTTCTCACGCGCACTCGACATACTTTTGTCTTTCGCTTTCACGCACGTACACACGACCGAGAATATCAGCAGGGAACGGTCCGTGCAGGTTCGCTTTATGCTTTGCGATTTTCACGAAAGCATCGCTTGTATAACACAGAGAGAAAATGTCGAACGGAAGCACGAAAACGTTCGCGATGCACATCCTCGATAATTTCATTCGGAACGAGCGGGTTAAAAGTCGTAATCATACGTTTTGGATGAAAATCAAAAAACGCCTGTAGGCGTCGTTAAAAAACGCGTTTAGGCGAGGGCATGTAATTTTTGCATTAAAATTGGGTTAAACGATAAATAATTATCACGTATCGAAGGTTTCGATGTTGCCAGAAAGCGCGCAAATGTATTCACACACACACACGCGCGCGTATGTATTTTTTATTGTTCGCTCGGATTTAACGACGAGCGACACAATTTGTTTATCGTCCGTCATTTTTATGCGACTCCGACGATTATTTTTATGAATGAATCTTGATTATTTCGTTTTCCCGTCAGAGACGTTCCGCCACATCCATAGACTGTTACGGTGCGCGTATAACCTCGGGTGTTGTTTATGCAATCGAGAGCTTTACGGATCGCGATCGTTCGTAACCCGTTTATACGTAATCAAATGTAATTTTGTAATAATTAGACGGAGCAGGGTGAATTATTTTAATTTTATGCATCCAAACTGTTTTCTCCGAGGAAGAAATGAGAAATTACAGCAGTCGGTTATTGAATGCGTAATTTATTGTTCGCGTTAGAAATAATCGTAAATTAGCTCGCGCCTTTATTACTAAATATTTCCTTACTTTTATTAGATTTATTACGATATTTTGCCATTCAAAGATCTTTATTTAGACAATAATTATTGTTTGGAACACGTGCTTCAACGCGAACATAGCTCGACATTTCCCGATTTTAAGATCAATTAATTAATTTAATTAACGCAGTCAATCTTAATATTATTATTATTATCACAATGAATAATGACTTCGAAATAATTTAAATAGTTAAGACATAATAAAACGTCCAATTAATAAATTAATGCATACAATTTAAGTCGGAATGAGTTCTTCCATTTCAGGTATTACATTCAGTTCAGGTAATAATATTCAAGGGATTGTACCCTAGAACACTCCAAACAACATCTGTAAAGTGTACACTGAGAAAAAAAATGCAGTACAATTTACCATATTATCTGTTGATGTCAGAATAAATAATAACATGTTTTAAATTCTCTTTTGCACATAGGAACTAATACTATAAAAGTTTTTATTCTTTATTACGAATATCTTAAATAATACACGTATATATGTAAAAATTAAAAAGTATATAATTTGATCCCACATGCATAAGAAAATTAGACAAATTCTTTTCTAAATTCTGAGACATAAGAAATAATCTGGTAAATTGTACTAGCATTTGTTTTATCAGTGTATATATTAACCATTCCTATCGACGTAGTTGTTCCTTTTTTTTTAGTTGCAAGTATATTATAAACAATAGTATTAACAAGTACGTACTTTTAAATGCTAATCAAATAATAACCTTCCGTAATTTTTTGTCTGCGAATTAAAACACGCGTTTATTATTTGTTTTTAATTTATATTTTTAATCAATCTTTAACGTATTTTATAAATTTATAAATAAATACCCGTTCACAACACTTTTTGTCCAAGTTATTTAATATATTACAATTAACGTCGTAATTATCGAATACTCGAAACCTAAGTTATTAATATTAAACAACTCGTTTAAACGTTAACAAAACAGATCTTTCAACTCAAACTTATCCCATTTCCGAATAGTCTAATATTTCTTCAATACGTATTTTCAATCATCTAAAATCGCGATCTAAGAAACGCTAAATGATCACAAATTCATTGCAACATTACTTATTTAAATCGAACAATTATTATTACTGCAGCATTTAAATCAAACTATCTTCAATTCGATCTCATTTCACAGTCATAAATTTATCTCCTAGCATATCTTTAAGTTAATTTAAACAAAAAAAAATACTCTTCCAATTAAAGATTGGCGTTCTTACGTGGAGTATATTAATTCTAATATCAGAGTTTCTCGGAATTAATATAAAAATAGGGAAAATTATTATCGATTTAAAAATGTTGTAGTAAAAAAATGTGGCCAACAACAACCCGTAATTTATCTTCAACGTCATTCATAGATCGAATGTGTGGATATAACGTGCACTTACTTTCAACTATGAAACCTCGGGGATTGAATACGTAGAGTTAAAGCCTGCGGCCTGTAGTCTTCGTGAATGAATTCAAAATTTTGAAATTGCACTACAAAAGTTGATGGTCACAGGAGACTTGTTTCAAACTCACTCGTTGAAGACTGAACAGAAAATGATTTTACGTCCTGGGACCAACATCTTTATATTGACGATATGTAGACAAAATAGTGGTGGGGAAAGGTACGGAAAAAAGATAACAGAAGACCCTAGCAGGCCTAATAAAGCAACGTAGCCATAAATCTCATTGTCCCTTGAAAATGACTAAGACGATGAATTATGAACTGCATAAGAGCCAATAGCATAAATTGTTAGATTTACAAAATTGTTTTTTACAAAAACAAAAAATTTTGGTTTTTCAAAGTAGTGCAAACTACAAATTCACGACTTGTATATACGATTATCGAATTCCCTTTAAGTAACAAACATAATGGTATATAATTATTTATTCATTTTTTTCAAGAATGATTCATTGTCATTCATGATGCAATGTTAAACAAATTTCTGGTATTTCATTCGGTTGATTGTATAAATATTGTAGAAATATTAGATTGAATATTTAAAATTGAGAGATAATAATTACTATTATATTACAATGATTTTTAATTACTACTGTGGCTTGGTAAATTTTACTTAATTTTTGGTACATAATTAATATCCGAAATTACGTTGGAATTTAACGTGGATCGATTTGATTTTGATACGATCATATAGCTTTTTACAAAAAACACCACAAATAAATATTTCATTAAATTTTGTGTTTTGTTTTAATAAAATTACGTAAGAACAACAACCTATCGAGTTAAAATCGTGGTTTGATTTTCCGCGAAATATTTTTCAGATGCGAAGAAAAGATTACACCGAAAGGGCATCGTAAAATTTTTTTGCACAGTTACGCGAGTTTCTCTCCGAGATAGATATATTTACGATTTATTAGCATTCCGTTAAATACAGTGAAATAACTACGCTATCATAGGGCATTTTCTTTTTTTTTCACTTTGGACTGAATTTATGAAAAAATTCATAAATAAAACTTGCATCTTAAAATGCAGTGAAATCTGTAAATAATATAAATTCTGAATCTGTAGAAAAAGTAATTCGTATATTGGTAAACAACATAATGGTATATTACAATTAAGAGGATACAGATTGCATTTTTATTTACTTTTCGTGAGGTTACGTATTTTATTATGAAAGTACAACATTCGACATTTGATTGGTTGCGACATTCTTCAATTGACTTTTCAATTTGTGTATATATACACAAAGAGTACATGTATATATATACATATATATATAATTATTTATGTTTAAACACGCGGAAGCGTTACAATATGAAGATCTGAATTTAATGATACCGTACTATGTAATACACATTATTATATTTACTTTATATTTAGATTTGTTATTTATTGTTTTTCAATAATATGATTCATATAATTAGATGAAATCAAAACATCTTGGGTTAACGATAAATATGTTTATTTGATAAGCTTAGAAATAATATACACAACTTATTTTCAAGTTATATGTATATATATTTATATATAATATTTTTATCTGAACAACTTTTCATGCTGGTAAACGATGAAATTAATTTGCTTAAGTTAGTATTGCTTAAAAATTTGTAATAACGTATATGTTTTAGTACAAATTTTGAATTTAAATTACACCCCATGAAGAATAAACCAAAAATCTGATAATCAAATATAACAAATTGACATTTGTAGTAGTATTTGAAGACGATTTAGTTTTATTTAAATTTAACAAGAAATATTTAATATTTATTAGATTATGTTGAGTAACTTAAAAATGCCTACTGCACTCTTAAAACGATCTTTTTATAATAACATTTTAGAATTGTAAAACAGATTAAAAAAAGACACACAAAGTACAAACTCGTCATATGAACAAAGAAAATAAATTTACTCAACGCGACTTTGTTTTGTTTTTGTGTTTGTTTTCTTTCTGTTTTTAATTTGTTCCAAAATATTAATATTTTACGTCCATCACATTATTTCATTACACTCGACTCTCGCTTTTTGCAACACCGCTTAGTGCACAATCCCTTTTAGTGCAACAAAATTATTCCTATTGGCGCATCAGATTTGCGGATACAAGTTTTGGCGCGTTAATTTAAAATACAATTTTCAAGTATAAAACTTGTATGTACCGTAAAATCTTAACCTCTAACTTGTTAACATGCCTAACTGCGCATGACACTGAAACGCGCATGTGCAGAAACCAATTATAAATTTTCGTGCACTAAGAGAAATTTCCGGTCCCGCAATGTTGCAAAAAGTGAGAGTCGAGTGTAATCATATAATGTTAAAATAAATGATTATATATGAAACTAAGTGATAATATTATAAACAATGTGTATCATTATAGTGACTATTTGATTAAATGTTTACTTTTCGAAATGTTAATATTTTGAAAAATGAATTTACTTAAAGAAAAAATGTACTAAAAGCTTCTTTTAAAAAATGTTCTTAATATAAAATACATTATACACAAAAGAGAATGTTTTCTCATTTAGTTTTTAATAAAAATTACTATTTATAATTGTATTGTAGATAATGTTTTCATTATACAATATGTATATCATTCAATTGTAAACATCATGAAATGTAAAATTGTAAATTTATATTTATATGATATGTACAAGAAGTTTAAAAGTAACTTTATTGAAATGTGTATTTTATAGTTCATAAGTTTTGCAAAATATATATATCGAAAATATGTGTTTTATACAAAATAAACATTAATGAACCTACCATTGTCATAATATTGTCTGTTTCATAAAATGTATAATTAAAAAATTGTCTTAGTTTTAAAATTTATTTATTACAAAATGTAAGTTTTATTAAAGGCATACTTTAATCGCATACGAAGAACAATGTATAAAATATATTTAGTTCTACTCCTATAAATTCTTATTAATGAAAAGTAAATAATATACATTGTTAAAAATATTAATGACTGATGTAATCATTTGCATTAAGCAAAACTTGTGGTAATAAAAAAATTGTCCGGGGATGATCTGAAACATTAATGGTGAACCGTCTGAGGTCACCAAGTGGTAGACCAAGGGGGACACGAAGCGATCTGCGACGAGAGGTCCCTCATACCGGGGTGATAGCTTTGCGACGCGAAAATCGCGAAGATAGCACGTGGGCTTTCCGCAGCACGAGATTATCGACTTCATACGGTCGGTTTTCGCGGCGTGCGTCATAATGGGAAGCCTGTCGATCCGAGGCTTCTTCTAAGAGACGCACGACGAGGTCACGTATATCGCGGACAAACGCGTAACGCGGGACCTCCAGGGGTCGACATCGAGGTCAGTTCTCGGGGAAACTTCGGGTTCGGCGCGCGATGTTTGCGACGGGATGAACTCTCGACCGAAGTTGAGAAACGCGGGACTAAATTTAGTCGACGATTACTTCGCAGTATTTATCGCGAATTGTATTTCTAATAAGTTCTGATCTTAAAAGCGATGATCTTGCTCTACAAAGGATACCGGCATCGTTTTGACGGTGCGGTACACCCTCTTTGTCGGGTAGGCCTGAGGGTGATACGGCGGAGTCGTCAGGTGGTGGATGCCGTATTCCTCGGCCATCGAACGAATTCCGCGACGAAGGCACGACAAATCGTCGATGCATTTTCCTTACGGAGCGGTCTGACCTCCACCGAGAGGTCCTAGAACACGAGCAAGTAAACAGATCTTTCCTTGCTCGGTGGAAACGGATCCATGACATCAATGGAGACGATGTCCCAAGACATGTCGGGGAATCGACAGCCCATGGTCCCTTCGTTTGGATTCCAGGCTAGTAATATTCACGGGCTAGTAAGGAATATGTCTTGTCAATTCCGAGGTTGCGAGATGTCGATAAGTCACTTGCTTTACGCATGACTCGAGACGAGAATTCGTGGGTAAGACGAGCTACCTCTCGTTGAGATCCTAGAGGAGCGTTCAGATCCTAGAGGACTTTCCAGTTCGGGAGCGTCTTAGCATTGGATATAACAGCGTTCATACGTCTATTATACCAATAATCAGGAATCGATTCGACGGCGGCTGACGCTTTGAGGATGCCCTCGTACATGCGGAAAAGGGCATCAGGCACGTGCTGAAGTGCGCCCTTGCGATGTTCGACTTCGAAGTCGAACTCTTGCATTCGTAACGCCCATAGGGCTAGACAACCGGTGGGGTCTTTCAGGTTTTTCAACCACCGAAGACTGTTGTAGACATATTGAAAGAGTAACCCTCAAGATAACCACGGAACTTTTGGATGGCTCAACTCACAGCCAAGCACTCCCTTTCGGTAATGGAGTAGATAGATTCGGGCCGTAGATTATTATACGTAAGTATCACCTGTTCCGATAACGCTGGCACTGGGCAATCAAACTTTAGTATGTGGCGGAACGTAACCACAACATTGCCTAGGAATTCGTGCGTACCCTGGTTTTAGTCGTTTAGCTCGCGGCGGACTCGGACTTGGAAATTGTCGTCGCCATATCGGACGCGCAAATGTTCGAACGCGGACCACGTGGTCCAGCGTTCCTTCCCCAAGTACTCCGAGCAGGTCTGAGTCTGATATCGCGGTGCCTTGTCGCATGTCGACGATGCTACAAAAGAAGTCCTCGGCGCTCGGGTCGTTTTCCCCGGAAAGCGACAAGCGCCATTCACAGATCGTTCGCGTTGATCCTGTAATACGTTATACAAGAGAGTGGATATTGCTGGTGCTCTTTGGATTCTTTCGAAATTCCTCAGACGCTGCCAGCGGTGGAAGCTCTTATGACAATACTGTTTGACAATAAAGTGTCATAAGGTGCACCTTCCCGAGGCCCCCGTGAGGACGAAATTTTCGAATGTCGGCTTGCCAACTCGTGGCCAAGTCACCTTTTGCTGGCTATATCCAGTTGCAGAATTGGTTTTTTCCAAGATACGAACCTTGGTGTGCGTCTTCTACCTGAGAAAATGAAGGTGAAATAAACGAATACCTTTTGAGTCTTAGTAGGAGTAATCCTATAGGGAGTATACGCCGTCACAGGCGTGAGGTATCCCTATTCTGACTGCCTTGCGCAGACCCAGATAAACAGACAACAATCATTGGCCCCGTAATACATGTTGGCCAAAATGGCCTGATAAAATATGGGACTCGTCGGGTCGATGAATCGGACCAGGGGTGTCCCTACTCCCTGATATACCGATGTTCGACAATCTCACTTGCAGTGGTGAGACTGGCCCCAGTGACGATGGAGCGGGGTGGGAATAAGGCCGACCGGGATTGGAGATGAACGCGGTCATCAGAGGTCTGGCGTTCACATGTGTAGCCGTTATATTCGTAGGAGCCGCCATCGTCGTGCTGGAGGATCCCAATCGTTGACGTGGAACGTCGGCCGCGTATCTTGCGACGTCACCTGCCGCGAAGGGTGTGCCCCATATATAGCTCGGTGAGATTTTGAGTGCAGCGACCCATTCTCTGACATCGACTTTGTCGACAAAGTCTGTCGGTACTGACACCATTGTATAAAAAAAACTTATCAAAAAAAACCAATCGGCGATGACAATGAACACGACACAAAAGACAAGCAAGCTCCCGGCTGTTACGTCCACGCCTAGCGCACTTCTATATTAATCCGGTTTATATCTTATAAGTATTATATTAATTATACAGTAACAAACGGTTAAATAATCGCTATCCAATAAGCAACTATAATTACACCGTAAACCAGCATACGCAATAATACAACGACAATCCGCCTTTTTGTATATTTATAAACGTTAATAACTATCGCAATAATTAATATAAAAAATGCGGTCTTCAAATTATTACTCAATGTAGCCAAAACTATAAGAAACCATCATTCATTTATACCGTCATAATGGAACGATGCTTTATTTATAAAGCCACCTTTATTTATAAACAATAACTCTCGTTCTAATTAAGCTGGAATGATAATTCATTTCGCATTACACGAGTCTAAACATGCCAAACCGATAGAGAATAAAACAACTAAACGTTTTTTAAAAAATCTTATAAACAAAGATTATTATTAGTATTATTTCCTTCAATTATATATCAATTCTTCTGAAACTTCGTATGTAAAATCGTAATTTATCAAGGCGAGGAAACCTGTGCTGGTCGAACCATAACTAGTACACCATACGAAATAATCCAAAGACTTCACTTTGTAACATCCCGCGATAGTGACGAACCGATTACCTGCTCATCTTGTCCTGCAATCATATGAACACTTAGACCTTTGGTATCCTGTGACGTTTGTACCAACAACGCGATATATGTCAAAGTGAACCTGTTATCACTGACAAATACACGGAGTGCAGTGATCGCCCTAGTCGTGTCCTTCCTTTGTTGAGACTCGACCATTTAAACAAAGACGAGACTAACCACGTCATCAAATTAATCACAGGACACAGCGATATATTCTATATTTCAGAGGAACAACTCCATAGCACCCATGTATTAAACCAGAAGGTACCAACAATAGACAATACTCCAATATATACTAAACAGGATAGATTTCCACTAGTTCATAAGCAAGAAATAGATCGCCAGGTGTCTGACTTAATCACAAAAGGAATTATATCTCCTTCAGAATCATCGTACAGCTCGCCTATATAGATCGTCCCTAAAAAGGACGATTTACACGGGAACAAACGGGGGCGTTTGGTCGTTGACTGCAGGAAACTGAATGAAAAAATTGTCGCAGATAAGTATCATTTGCCGAATATAATGGATATCCTTGATCAAGTAGAAAGCTCAAACTACTTACCCGTATTCGATCTAACTAGTGGATTTCATCAAATTCCTATGGATCCGGCGGACGCTGAAACAACCGCTTTCAAAACCCCTTAGGGACACTACGAGTTTGATGTATGCCGTTCGGACTAAAGAATGCGCCAGCGACGTTTCAACGATTGATGGACCGCGTCTTGACCGGATTGTAGGTAATCGAGTTATTCGTCTATCTGGATATAGTTGTATACTCATCATCACTCGAGGAACTCGGCATAAAAATTGAACGTGTTTTTAAACGACTTTGAAGCGCAAATCTTTCTTTACAAGCCGACAAGTGCGAATTCTTGCGCAAAGAAATAGTATATCTTAATAATAATAATAATGAGGGGGGATCGAAGATCCTCTAAGGAACCTGGGCTGATTGCTCTTTGTTCACCCCTTTAATTAACCATAGTCAGGGCCGCGTACCAATGAAATAATTTCTGGATACGGCCTTCCTTTCATACAACCCCGAATAATCCCGAGTTCAGTGGGAAGATTCTGTTGCATAAGAATACTATTTTTTTAAAGCTGAGGTAACTGACATGTACAAAGTACATGTAGTGTTTCTTCTGCTTCATGCCCACACCATCTTCAAGTGGGTGAGTCGGTTATAGGAAGACTGAATTTGTGTTTGTTCAGGGGCGCGTGACCCGTGATCACTCTGACCGCGGTTCTCGCCTCTCCTGTTTAACTTCACAAATTCATCTTTCCATTTTAGTTTTACTATATCCCCTATTGCCGTTTTTGCTTGCCTTCCTATTGTAGTACTTCTCCATTTCTGGGAATGTTCGTCTTGTATCCGATTATCTATTCGTGATTTGATTAGCTTTTTGTCGGGTCCGATGGTGTTCTCCAAGATCCCCATGCGCAGACCCGTCTTCGCTAATCTATCCGCCATATAGTTGCCTTTAATACCTTAGTGGCCAGGGTCCCAATGTAAAGTGAGTCTGGTGTGTTGACCCACCGCATTTAGTTCTCTGACGCATTCTTTAATTAAGCCTGAGCTAATCCTGTTATTGCACAGAGCAGCCAGGGCAAATTTACTATCGGTGCAAAT